>JAVTVJ010003834.1:0-67877 GCA_034509425.1 Eopsaltria australis
CCTTCCCGAAACCTTCCCGAAACCTTCCCGAAACCTTCCCGAAACCTTCCCGAAACCTTCCCGAAACCTTCCCTTCCCGAAACCTTCCCTTCCCGAAACCTTCCCTTCCCGAAACATTCCTGAAACCTTCCCGAAACCTTCCCGAAACCTTCCCTTCCCTTCCCGAAACCTTCCCGAAACCTTCCCGAAACCTTCCCGAAACCTTCCTTCCGGAATTCCTTCCTTCCGGAATTCCTTCCTTCCCTTCTTTCCTTCTCTTCTTTCTTCCTTTCTTCTTGTAAGAGGAATCCTCCTAAATTGCTGCAAACCTCTATAATTTTCATTCCCCCATGGATTTTTAAGCTGTTCAAAAATGTAAATATCAAACAAGCTCAGCCCTGTGAGATGTTCTAATGTTTCACTAGTAACATCTTTCTTTTGCTTTCAGCACTGTTGGTTGCTCTCTGTGCTCTTGCCCATCCCCTATCTTCCACACAATTCATGCACTAATCCCTATCTTCTCTCTTTTAAATAATGTTTGGCTCATCAAATGCTTTATTGAAATCCAGAGAGATTACATCTACTTCATTTTTCTTGTTTAATGTGGTCTTATTTTATCAAAGAAAGTTATCAGATGTGTCTAGTGTTATCTCTCTTTGGTAAGTACAAGATGGCACTCACAGATATACCCTGATCATGTGCATTAACAATTTACATTTCTTTCCCAACTCAAATGGACCCCACCACTATAAGATCATTTCACTCCTACAAAAGTCAGATGTTCTTACAGTGATCCAAATTCATAAAATTCCTTCCAGGAATTCATTCTAATTTCCTTCTTATATCTTGTGATCCAAACGACTCCAAAGATCCCATGTAATACCAAAGGTGGGACTAATACCAATAGAATAAAATATCAGTGGTATATTCTCTGGGGAAAGTGACTTAAAAACAACTATACCTGTGATTGCCACACCAGGTAGATTTTATCTCTAATAGTTATTGTGGTAGAGGCATTTTTCTGCTAAATATCCTTCTGTAAAAATATCAGGTTTTTCAGTTCCTGCAGGGAAAACTGATGAACAGTTATTCTAGTAATATCTTCTCTAGTCCCACTCTTACACAACTCAGTCAATGGCAGTAGCAAGACAGAAATGCTCCAAGAAAAAGATAAATGAAATCTCACCTTTGAAGGTATACAGGATTTGTCATAGAAAAACAGTATATTCATTATCTACGGTAAAAACGCAATCCCATTCTCAGGTGAGAGAATATTTCTGATGCTTCAGAGTAAAAATAAAAATAAAAATAGTAGAACAGCTAATGTACCTGTCTGTAATAAAATTCTTCCCTGACATTCACAGTGAATATAGTGATGCACCCATGAAATATTCTTACATCAAGTTCAATGGAGCTGGTGTCTAAGTGCATGCAGGATTAAGGTCATACTAAATATAGCTGCACTAAGAACACTGTCTCTATGAACCAACAGTTCATACTGGAGAAGATAAAATCAGACAGATTCTTGTCTCAGAGTTGAGAGAAAGGGATTAAAAGCACTTTTCAAATTTTCATCAGTTCACAAGCTCAAAATCAGAGACTTGATCATTGTCCCACAACTGTCCACAGTGAAAAATTGCAAGAATTTTGAAAGCTGCATCTCCATTCAACTATCCATTATTTTCTAGATCTCCTGTCTCCATTCTCTTTCTTTTCAGGGCTTTCTTCTCTCTTATGTCACACCTGCTTCAGTAATTACAGGGAATGATTTTTCAACCATCTGTCCGAGTAGATCTGGGTCTGGATGGTGCCTTTTCTTTTTCTATTACCAGATTGGGAAAGTGATTTGGAACTGAAAATAGAGATGAGAAAGGAAAGGAGTAAGGAAAGAACTATTATCTGTACTACAGTCATCATGTATATTATGACATTAAAATGACACCTGAGATGATAATGGAAAAGGTTCTAAAATTGTAACTTTTTTCCTCACTTCCAGCTAGCTGAAAAAACCCAAAACCTTTTCTTTTAGCTGAGAGGAGGGTATTACTGGAAAGGAATAAGTAGGTAATCATGACACAGAAACTTCGTGACTTGTTGACATTTACACAAGAAATGTGAAAAGTAGACCAAGGTCATCACATCATGTGTGACTTGAGGAACACATAAGTCTCTTAATGATATGAATGAATCAGAAGTTGTGACTGTGTATGCAGTTTAGAAGGGCAGAATTTGTCCCATCATGTTGTCTGGAGGAAAGTATGACACACTGTAATGTGCTTTAATTTATTCTCCTGTGTGCAAGCTCATTGTGAATGCAGAAACAGACATTGTGGTGATTAGATTTAATAGGATTAGGACTCCCTGATGCCTTGCTTGTACAGTGATTGTTCAAATTCTTGTAGAAGGAGCATTTTAATTTCATTTCTTTGTAAAATTCAAACTTCATTACCTCTTCAGCTCATTTATAATTTAATTCATTACATAATATTTATTTTCTCTTCTAATAATTACACCTCTCCTTCACCTTCCTAACTGTGCTGGTTTTGGCTGGGGTAGAGTTAATTTTCTTCCCAGTGGCTGGTACAGGGCTGTTTTGGATTTCTGTTGAACACAGGGTTGATAATATAGAGATGTTTTTGTTATTGCTGAGCAGGGCTCAAGCAGAGCCAAGGCCTTTTCTGCTTTTCCTACTGCCATGGTGGTGAGGGGATGGGGGCTTGTGAGAGGCTGGGAAGAGACACAGACAGGACAAGTGACCCCAACTGACCAAAGGGATATTCCAGACCATGTGACATCATGCTCAGTACATAAAATGGGGAGAAGAAGGAGTGATGATTTTGGTCCTCCCAAGTAACCTTTACATGTAAAGGGGCCCTGCTCTCCTGGAGATGTCTGAACAGCTGCCTGCCCATGCCAAGTGATGAATCAATTCCTTGCTTTGTTTTCCTTTTGTGTGCAGCTTTTGCTTTCCCTATTAAACTGTCTTTATCTCAACCCATCAATTTTCCAGCTTTTATCCTTCCAGTTCTTCCAGAGTGGGCTCCTGTCTGGGGTTACACCATGACATGAACAAGTGATCTTTCTTTCTGTGCAGTACTCTCTGTGTCAGGCTTGGTACTTTTATTCTGTTGCTGATTTTCTGTTGCAATTCTCTCTTTAGTCCTAATCACTATGAGACCCGTGCTCCTTGTAACAGGATGCTCCTGTGTTTACAGGTAGTTGCTTTCTTAACCATTCCCTACAGTGCAAAATTCAATCTCCCCTTTTGTTCAAGCACAACTTCCCTGAAGAGAATGAAGAGATTAAAAAGAATGACTGTCAGATAGTTCAGACCCATTTTCCTCTAGGTGTCCATTATACTCAGTTTTTGAAACCATTCTCAGTTCTGTTTTGTGTACAAGATGTAGACTTCATCACACCAGTGACCAAACAGAGGTTGTTAGGTCATTGTTACAGGCACGAGCAGGAACATATTTCTGGCAGACCTTTCAGTCTCTAGGTTTTTGTTGTATTGACTGGGATTGGACCAAAACAGTATCACCATGCTGGTATCACCATCAACTCAAGCTGCTTGGTGTTGTTGTTATAGGTATTGCTTGCAAGTTAGGGCTGCATTCCTCACTGCTACTCTATCCCACTTTCAATAGGAACTGTGATGTCTGTTGTTATGAAATGGGCACCTTCTATAACTGCAGCACAGAGATGTGTCTTTAACACTTGAGCCCCTTCTTCACCTTGATAATTGACCACATAGTTCTTATATATGTGGTTTAAAAACCACAGCAAGACAGAAGCTGGCTTATCCATTCTATAAAGAATACACTTAATGTGGTTTAACAAGAAATCAAAGCCAGAACAATAGCACCCTTGTAGAATGGATTGTAAAAACTATCTAAATTAAGTCAGATGACAATTTTTAAAACTCTACTCTGCACATGGGCCAGAAGTTAAATATAATATTCTCTTTAGTGAACTAATGTAGTCACAGTGGTCTATTCTTCTGAAATTGGCCAAAAAAATGGTTTCTAACATCTTAGTGCTAAAGCAGTGACTGGAAAGTCAATTTATTAACGTGGTCGTATGGTTTGGGTGCAACTGCAGTTTATCACCCAGAGCTCTAGAGATGAAAACTTCTATTTCAGAAAAATGAAAGCCATTCCTTTTTCCCCTAAAGATCAAGGCAGGAGTTAACAGTCAGGGGTCATACTTGTCACTACAACTTTGTAGGAATGAAGCCTAAAGCTGTGAGATATGTGGTGATTTCTTTCTGTTCTGTTCTGTGTTCTGAATTCTGCTCTGTCACAGTTCCATAGCACTCTTATGCAAGACCCACAGCCTTTGTAATCTCTCTCTTTTTAACTATCAAGAGCCCTCTTTTACATGTAAAGTGGCTGCCTCCCCATCTGTGATGCACTAACAGAATATTTGACTAGAGCCTCACCTCCTCATCTTCCAAGAGTATAAATTGACATTTGAAATTCTCCATGTCAGAGGATGAGAATACAGCCCCACCTGCAGACAAGACATCTGCTCCTGTCTCTCTCCTCAGGGCAGGGAGGTCTCTTTGGTAAGATTTGCACCTTTGCCTGTCTCAAAGCATTTATGGGTGAAATTAATCTCAATTAATTGTAAAGCTAAGCTTAATGAATTGCCAGTTATGTTGGGGTATTTTTTGGTTGGTTGTTTATTTGTTTTGGTTTGGGGTTTTGGTTTGCTTCTTTTTTTTTTTTTTTTTTTAAGATGTAGCACTAAGGATTAAGTGCCTTTAGCAGTGACAATTCCAAACTTTTATTTCTGTGGCTTCAATGAACCACACTATTTGTGAATCTACAATTGTGAAGGTTCCTAATGAACATGACCAGGCTTAGAGTGCCAAATGGGCTACAATCAGAATAAATCACAACCACACCCAGCCCCTCTGATCTCTGAGGAGCAGCTGGAACACAAGGGGTTTTATTTTCTGCCAAGTTTCTATACTCTTCATGTAACAAGTTTAATTTTGCCCAACATTAAATATAAATTGATAATGACAGGTAAAAGATAAGAAAGACAGCCACTCTGCTTGGCTTGTAATACCTGATCTTTCACATGATGAAGGTAACAAATACATGGCTTTTTGTAATTATTTAGAAGTAAAGTATCATTCCGTTCGGAATGGGATATTTGGAGGCATTTTTTTTACATTGCATACAACATGGACTGTAAATGATCAGCTACAGTGTGGAAACATATTTCTCCTGCTTCTTAATACTCCCAGATGATGAGATAAAGACTGAGATTGAAATTAATTACTTTAGCATAAGTAACTCTTTCTGTAACTCTGGTTTCATGATTCATTATGTAAGTTATAGCAATGTTTAAGTACTGTGTAATTATCAGTAGTAAAATGACAAAAATTCCTCTAATTGAAGGAAAAGAGAAGTGTGTACAAACACAACACTAAAAGATGCTTCCATTAAGGCCAAGGAAGTAGAAAAATATATCTTGGACATCAATTTCATGGATGGCAGCAAATATTAGTAATTGAAAGAGTAAAAAAATCACCAAATATTAACTGACATTGCTTCATGGACTTTCTAATCAGACTATGAAACTTTTAACAGGGCTTGAGAGTCTGCCTGAGTCTTAGTTTTTCACATACTTGAAACTATCTCTAATCAATTTAGTTACAGCTTTCTACAGGACTGGAATCATATGAAGTATGCTTATCACCTTTTAAATATCTCAGATCAAGTATTGCTGCAAAATTTCCTGTTAAGAATTATGTAAATCAAAAATCTTATGAAACTATTATAGAAGTTATATAGGCCTATTTTAATAAACTGTACCTTGGTTCTTTGAAGATTATTATTCTGTTAAAGATAAAAGTGTTCAAGGATGCATTATAATGCTAGAGAGATAAGTAGATATGGGTTATTTGTGATTTCCTATAGGTGAATGTTCTGATTACACTTTGTATCAGCTTCTGTGGCATTAAATATTCTTGATGGATTTTATCTATTCCTTCATATTTTTTATACATTTTAAAATGCTGTTTAGATCACAGATTTAAACTTAGCACTTGTTTTAAGTAAAAGCATAACAGAAAATTATCTTTTTATTTTTTCTTTCCCTAAATCCAGAGGATGCAGAAAAGGTTACTTTGGCTTATGCCTACACTTTAAGATTTGGAGGGAACTTAATTTGTGAATTACTACACCTGTGTTTTTTTCCTGGTGTAACTATTAGTGACAACCTTGGTAATGATGGGACTCGTAACTTTTTCAGTGTTTAGTTTTTGGTCTAAGATTACACAATAGCAAGTGACCATATTAGAAAAGAAAATTAAGAATTAACTACCAGTTTACAAACCATTTAAGATTAGCTAAGGCAAAAGTACTCAGAGGGAGGAAGACTCAGTGGACCCAGAGTAACACAGGGCATAAATACAGGGAAAAGTGATTTTTAAGCATAGAGGCCATTTGGACAGACATTTGCACTGCCCAGTTACTAAATTGTCTCTTCTTTGCTGTGTTAATTCACCTTAACTTCTCCTACTTTAACATCCTCACTTTTCAATGGTAGTATTTAAGTTGATCAAAAAATACGCATTAGAATTACATATTTTGCCATGTTTTTGGGGGAAGACAAATCAGATTAATAGAACAGTTTATTTGAAAACAGAAGAGGCTAAATCCAATTATGTAGCCCCTCCTTCAGAGAGTTAGCAAAGGACATTTTGCTGTAATTTCTTTGTGAAAGCTTTAATTTTCATGAAAATATATTTAAAATTAAAATTATGTACTACTGCTTTGAAAACCTTGAATGACTGAAAAAAAGGGCATTCTTATGGAGGTTAATGTAATGATTCATTATCCTCATTGTAAAAAATAAAAATAGCACCTTATTTTTTATAGATTAATCTAATTTCTGTAACCATTAAGACTCCTGATGAAATACAGGCCTGTCTACTACCAGAAAGTTCTTTTCCATGTAGGAATTATAAGATCACCTGGTTAATTTTCTGTGAATGTTTAGACTAAATTTCTCTTCAGTATTATTGAAAAACTGTTTCTGACACCTTAAATCACTTTGGTTGCTCTTCTTGAAACATGTGAAGCTTGAGTAAACTTTTTGTATTTTGACAATGACAAATAGACCTCAAACCAAACACAGATGCATATCCATACCTAGTATTTCCTTGGTATTTCCACACTGACATAGTCTAGAGCATCTTTAACCATTTATTTTATGTAAAACAGAGAAGTTTTACCTATTTTTGGCGAGATTGAGACCATGTTTTTCACCTATTGAGTAAGCTAGGAGCTGTCAGATCCTCAAAGACCAGCTGCTGCCTGAGTGATACACACTTACTTTTTCATAAGGACCTTCAAGCCTTTTCAGAACAGCTGCAAATTTAATCTTATTCTATGTAATTTTACTTTTATGACTGTTCACTAGTTAGGACCCAGCACACCTTTTCATCCTGTAGCAAGGCATAAACCAGACGTGTTTATTTTCTTTACTGCTTAACCTGATTGCTACTCTTAAAGCACAACTGGCTGAGGTCAGCCAAATAAAGAGATATTACCTTCCCTGCTGCAAAGTGCCCTTAATCCAACTTCAGCAGTAAAAGTTGCTGAGTCAAGTTCCAGCAACTTTGCCAGTTTAAAGTAAGACCTATTTCTCCTAATCTCTTATGGTTTCCCTTTTAGCCTTTCCTTCGCAAGTTGTTACAACTTTACAAGAAATAGGTGTTCTTTAAGAAGAACCTGTATTATAAGGATCCTTAATTATACCTAACCTTATTCAAATTTAAAACCTTTAAGGATACTTAAATTTATATTTATGCAGAAAGGCATGTCTTACCTTCACTGGGAAAGAGAAAGGCTCTTCTCTATCTTGACACTGTTTCTGTGGCATTTATTTATTCAACATAGAACAGAAGAGCTTCAATAGCAGTTTTGAAACTGAAGAGCTTCTAGAGTCTGTTTTCTCCCACCACCTCATTTCCCTTCCCTCCACCACTGTAAAATGTGCTGTAGATGGTGGTACAAGGCTTGCTGTCAGTGGAGGACACACTTGAACCTGAGGCTGCCGTGTGAAAGAGAGATTGCTTTAGTAATGATGCTAATTTTTTATTTGCATTTCATAAATGAATAAATACATCTCTAAATTCCAAAAAGAGACAATAAACAGAGGCCCAGAGAAGTTGAGAAAATTTCCATCCTTGGAGAAGCTCAAAATTCAGGTGGAAAAGGTCCTAAGCAACCTCATCTAAAATCAAAGTTGGATGCATCTTTAAATTTGGCCCCGCTTGGAAGATGAGAGAGAAACAGATAGTCTCCAGAGCACATAATCTTTTAGTTCTGAAATAATATTTTAGTTCTGAAATGGTGTTCAGTTCTACAAGCATGCCTCAGTATTGGGAAAGACTGACTTACAATTTCACGTTGTCCTCACAATTTCATGTTGGTTAGGGCTCCTATAATTGTATCCAGAATTTATTGGTAGTGTGAATATTGCCATTAAATGCCTATGGAATATAGGAATCTCAGGTCATCAAATAACTGCTGGGACCCTAAGAGCTAGGAACTAAACTACTATACACTAACATAGACTTTGTGGATCTTTTTGTTCACTAGCAATACTGAAAAGATTTTTTCAGCTGTGTAGCTTTTGATGAAGCTCCCATTCCTGTAAATGGAGTTTAAGTTTTCTGAGTCTAAATGTATGACATTATTTTTGTTTGCTATTGAAATTAATTTTATTACTCTATTATGACTATATTCTCAAATGCTTTTTTCCTATCTCATATAATTTAAAAAAACAGAAGAGAAAAAAATATTCTGCAAGTTCTTACCAAAAAGTTGACAGTTTTGGAAAAAAGGCAATCGCTTGCCAGTTGAACAATGTCATTAAAATTGGCAAGGATCCATCATTCTCCCAGGAAACACAGCACAATTGTGAAACATGATTACCTCAAATGAATCTGTCATTTCACTTGAGAGCTACATAATTGTTGCCTAATGTGTGATTCTGCTTCAGTTTACATTACCCTAAAAAAAGGAAAGAAGTGTTAAAGCCTACTATTCTTTACTCAGGTTTGTTGGGGCTTTTTGTGTTAAACTGGATACATTTCAAAGACTTGTGTGAATTTTAACTGTAACATGTTCTAGAATCCCATCCCACTTCTGCGAAAACTGACACTTCCCTGTTTAAATAAAAGCGAATTTTCATATGTGTTTTAAGGACTGACAAATCCTCACTGTAGTCTGGCTGCATTCTGCCAAACACCCTGGTGCATTAATTTAGTGTCTTCTTTCAGAATCTGCATCAAACTGAACATCTGTTTGGAACTCTCCATAATCCAAACCCCTGGTTTATGTGAACTAAAATTACCAGCCCATACTGGTTTATGCCACTGGAAGATCTCATCCATCAAAACAGAGCAAACAGAAGGATATCTATTCCAGGAGGATGATTTACCTAAACATCCTTATTTTTAACCCCCTTTTCATCAAATACACTACTTACAGCCATGAATAATTAATTTTAAACCCTGATGTGGTAGTTTGCACAGATTATATGTAGTTTCTGACACAGAGGTGGGCCCAAAAAATGTGGCTGCATTGGGTGCAGAAATCAAGAAAACCAACTTGCATTTTTTTACAGGCTGTTGGTGAATCTCTGGGTAGTTTGAGTAGGCTCCTCCTGGTTTAGACAGACTTTCCAAGGAACTTTTAGTTTGCTCCAAGGCAGCATACAGCCACTTTTCACTGTCAAATCAACTCCACAGAGGTATATCTGAAATTGCTTTACATGTTCTCAAATCACATTGTAGCTGTCAACACTGTATATGTTCTCAGTCCTACACAAGGTCTTTGTATTAGATATTATATAACCATTGCTGCTTTGCCACCTTTTGTTGTCTTAAAATCTGCAACCGTTTGTGTATATTGGGCTTCATAGAATTCACATGTGCTGAATTCCTTTGAAGTGAGGAAAGAACCTTAGCAGGTAGACTAAAAACCTATAACCTAGAGAGAGAGTAAGGATTTGTAGTTTTCTGAATCTTTAATACCACACTGCTTTCTGTAAAAAATGCATTTTTAGAAAATATTTCATTTTCCTCTAAGAACAAGCTTTTGGGATTTAAAAATTAATTTTTACTTTATATGTTTTGATCATTATGTAATTGTTTTTTCTCATATTCTTTGTGGTCACTGTCAGGATAATTTCTATGTGTTCTTTTCATTCATGTAGAGATAACTGGGCAAGATTAAGGAATGTAAAACAGCATCATTGTACTTCTAGGCCCGTTCATTATTAATCCCATTATTCAGAAGACAAATCACTTCAGGCTGGATTTTGGTATAGATATATAGATACATTCTAAGCATATTATATATAAAACTTTTCGCTTTCCTTCCACCAGACTGCTATATCTTTAGGCTTTCTACAGCATCATCAATATTATGTAAGGCTGCCCCAAATGTTTCCTTATATAAATATTGCCCAAAGTAAAAATTTTACCCCTTTAGTGCATCATATCAATTGCTTATGTTAAATCCATGGTACACTTACAAGAACAAATCTTTTGCAATTAGTTTGAATAGAAAATAAGTTCTTTGCCACCTTTCTATCTCTCTTTCTTCTAGGGCTGAGTGGCTTTAGAGCCTCTGTTACCAGCCCAGGTTTCTTTGGTATGTAGGTCCATGCCACATTAGCATGCAGCCACCATTGTAATATGTAACTTTTTTCCAGGTCATGCAGGGAACATAGGGCAGGTTTTGGTTAGTATTGGTCTAGAATTAAACCAAAAGATCACATTGAGATTCACATCAAGATTAAGAGCTGGTCCTGATTGATGAATCATAAAAAAAAAAAATCAATGGGAAAATCTGAGAAAAGGCCTGAAGAAGGCTGAGGGAGGGATCAAGCAGCTGGTTTTGGTTATTACCTTAGACCTCAGGGGTGCACAGGGAGAACAAGAGGCTACTGACACAGATTGCAGCAGAGGAGGCTCACTGTCAAGAGGGGCTGCTGGTTGTCCATCCCTGGACACGCTCAAAACACAACTCAGCCAGTTCCTGAGTAACCTAATGTGACCTCACAGCTGGCTTCACTGGGGAGGCTGGGCTGGCCAATTTTCACTGCTTCCTTCCAGCATAAATATCTCATGATTCTGTTCCACAACACTGAAATTCATCGAGTTAGCAAAAGTTTATATTACCTTTTCAAAAATATATTTGAATACTAAAGCAATTTTTTCTATGTTTCCCCAAAAAACTTTCCAATACAAGACCTTTTACTCCTTTGTAAAAAAAAAAAAAATTATAGCTCCAGTATACTGGCAAATTACCTACTAATATTAGATTCCTCCTAATTATTGTAATTAACGCAGTCACCTCAATTGAGTAGAAAAACTGTTTCTGTTTTTAAAAAGATTCATGTTTTCACCAAAATCATTCCTATAAAGACAAACTATCAAAAATTTAAACCATGATATAATAAAATTAAAATATAAGCTTTAATGTAAATCATATATCCTGAAATTATTTCTGACCTATCACAATAAATACTTTTTTTTTGCTATCTCACTTTTTCAATATTTTGATTCTGTAGCTAGCAGAAATATCTATAATCCAATTATGTAAAAAGCTTACTTTTGGACATTAATTTCATTTTCAAGAAGGCTGCAAGAACATTCTGAACTTTCAAAACATTTAAGAATGCACAAAAAGGCTAACGAGAAATTTATCAGAACTGGTGACTTCCTACAAAATATTTTTGTTTTGATCCATCTTTTTCTGATGAAAATTACTTCCAAGATTTTAAATACTCTCCAACCAGCTACACTCTGAACTCTATAAAAACCAAGTTGCTGCTGCTGCTTAGATAATAAAAGCAAGCTGATAAAAGTTTGCTGCAACAGAAATTCCAGTTCAGCCTTTTATAGGTATCTAGACTACATGAAAGTCACCTCTCTCCCCTCCTCTTTCCCTCTCCTTCTTTGCCCTTCAATGTGCAGTCACTAACTGCCTAGAAGAGTGAAACAATATTAAAGTAAGCTCAATATGAAAGTAAGCTCCAATTTCTGCAGCCTTTTTAATTTTATCTCTGCTGATGGTCTTTAGGACCTAAGGACAACATGAAATGAGATCCTAAGGACAATGCTATTGTTGTTTACTTCTAATGGAATTAATTTTGCATATTTTTTCTCATAGTTACAGGCATAGAAATGTCATTTCCAATTATTCTTTGTGAGGGGATGAAATAGAATAGATAAAGACATAAAAATACAATAAAGAAGAGTAAGTAGATAAGAGTGAATAATTCACATTTCACCAATGTCCCTCTTTATGATGAATATCCTCCTTATCAGGCCCATATTTGCTTCTAAGCCTGGCACTATCTGACTTCTATTACTGCGAATTATTGTTGGGAATATTGAATTGTGGAACTAAAATGCTAGACAAATGACTGGAATGTAAGAGTATTGCTTTCACCCCAGTTAAAGCTGCCTGCACAATCATTTTGTCCTCATTTTGCCTCGGTATTCTGTTTGTCATACTAATGAATGTTTGCAGAGCCATACTTGCCAGCAGCCCTAGGCAGGATCAGCTCTGCCTTGTGCCATAAAGGCAGCAAGGAAAGTGTATCTGCTCATGGAAACTTCCTAAAAAGCAGCTCAACGAGTCAGGGGCTGATTCTCAGAACCAGGAGATTTTTTTTCTCTATGACAGTTATTTGCAGACATAAGTACTTGCAGATACCAAAGTAGCAGCAAGGGAATATCAAGACTGAGTAATATTTAGAAGCAGAGATACATCGAAAATACTAGCAGAATTTTTTTGTTGAACGTCGTACAGGTATGGATTTGTATCCAAACTAGGGACTGAGAATTGAAAAAAAAAAAAAAAAAAAGAAAGACAGGATCTCTCCTAAAATGTGATACATTTAATTTTATATATCCAAAACAGGTGAGCATGTGTGTTATAGCCCTGGCTAGATCAAGGAGAACACAGCAAGAGAGAGAATTAGATTTCCAAATGCCTGCATAAGGCTGCATCATGCTTTCTGCATTTTTCTTCGGTAATAGAGCTGCTCCAGGGCTACTAAGATAGTAGAAACTCCTTGGGAGCTCTTAATGGTACAGGTTGATCAAATACTTCATTATAACTGCTGACATTTGTTGCTGGTGTGCAAATAATTTTTGAAATGCTTTAGAATATATGAGGTAAACAGAAATTTATAAATGAAGTCAAGTTTCACATGTACTTTTTTTCTCCTTCGTTTATTATAAACAGATTTTTCTGCTCTTTAATCATAAACACAGGAGGTATGGAAAAGTGTTTTTCAAGGCTTTTAAAAGACATTTGCCTTTTCTTTTATTATTTTAAGCCAGATATAAATTCATTAAAAGCCTTAAGAATTAGAAGTAATTCAGGATGTATGTCAGTCTTTTAAAAAAGCAGTGACTTGATATTGGTCCAGCCTGACTCTCTGGTGTCATCGGAATATTTCAGAAGGTGGGAGAAGCAGAAAGGACATGCTATTTAAATGCACTGCAGTTTTCTTCCTCGCCTGTAAAATTGTGAAGATAAATTTATCATGCAGCTACAAAATATGAGTTTTTATCTGAGTTTCTGCTATCCTGAGTCATAGTAACTCAAGAGGACCTGTCAGTGGCACCAATGGAAAAAATATTCGGCAGAATAGACTCCAGTCAATAAAAATGAAATCTTAGAATTATCTAAATGGACTTCATATTAAATAATAGAAAGATCATCACCCAAGCATGGAAATCACCATCTCTACACAAGTGCTGAGATTTGGATTTCATTTGGATTTCATGGAAGTCTGATGAACATTAAAATGGACAGATTATGGTTATGATTATGGTTTTGGTTATAAATTAATGTATATTTTTATGTCCATATGCATATTTGGGAGGCTGAAAAAAATGCGTAAAGCAGAAACCAACATGCACCTATTAATGTCCTTGTAACATGATCCTAAGAAAACCAAAGAAAGCAAGAAAAATAGATCTTGCTTGACAGTCAATATTTTAAGGATGAGCTGGTGTTTTGAGAGAAATCTTGTAGAATGCTCAGACACCTGTCTTCTGCTGAGTGAGGTTTACTGTGCTTGATAAATCCAAAATATATATCTTTCCATCTCACCTTTCTTCCTGAAGAAAGATTTCTTTGTGTCCCTTGTGATGGAATCACACACTGAACCAAACTGCACAAAAGAGAAGCTTTGTGACAGGATTGCACAATTCAAAAACTGAATCTCAATGTAAAATGCTTATTTACAGCCATGTTAGTTTGTGGGAAAACAGATCATTGTCCTTTTTTGAGACACAGAAAAACTCAGTGACAGACATTTCTAAAAGCAGAAATGCAGACCTAAGCTATCACCCAGGAGTTAGTCTTAGCTTGAAAACCATTTCTTGTCATGGTTTATATGTAATTCACCTAAGCCTGCACATCGTTAGGTACCATCACCTATCCTCCCACTTCCCAGTATCCCAAGATGGGCAAACATTAGCAGGCTAATACAATGTAAACATTCAGCTCAAATATGCCTCTTGAATTTTTCAAAATATGTTTCAAAAGCAGGGAATGATCTAAGAGATATCAAAACTCAATAATTGCAATAAAAACCTTTCCAGGATATGACCTTTTTCTGCTACATCTATCACTACATCAGCATGTAATTCCTGATTAGCTACATATTTTTGTCAGAAAATCAATTCTAGAAATATTCACTGTCTCTGTGCCTATCTTTTTATTTTTGGGAGAGATGAGGTACTACAGAGAAGATATCTTAAAGAGATTTCAGTTTCTAGCTCTCGTCATAGATGGACATGGAGGACCTAAATATATTCTAAAATCTGATCACTTTCACTGGATTGTTTTTTCTAGGAAATCATCTCTGAGCTTTCTGATTTAGTTAAAAAAAAAAAAAAAAAAAAAAAAAAGAAAGAAAGAAGAGAAAAAAAAGCAGAGATTTTTCTTAAAATTTTATCTTAGCTGGAAACACATTTTTCAGTTGCAAACCAGTTTGAAACTATCTTCTTACTGCTCCTTTACACAATAATTTTTTCCTAGAAGCCATATTAGATGGGCAGTAGAAAAATTATGCATTTACTTTCTGGACAATTACTAAGCCTAAAAAATGAAGTACTGCGGTCTTTGACAGGTCACACACAAAACAGACCAAGAGGTCTTTCCAGTCTTTTTGCTTTCTCATACAGTTTGGAGCATGATGACACCATCTTTCCTTTTAAGACAGCGCTCATTTTTACGTAGCTGTCAACAGGTTTCTGGGTCAGCTAAGAAAATTGTGCTGAATTTTAGAGTGACTGCAGAAAAATTCCTCTGTTATGCCCAAATAAATGTAAGTCTCAATTTTATTGATAAAGCAATACTCTTTGTTTTTGCTGCTAAGATGACAGCAACATTTTCTTGACCATGCACTGGAACATATTTTTTCCCGCTGAAGGTGATAAGAAGCTGCGCAAAATTATTTTATTTTGTTGAGACAAGAAAACAGACTTTTGAGGAAATTAATTTTGTCACTGGGAAAAAACAGTATGTTTTCTAAAAACTCTTTCAATTTACCACAAAAAACTTATCTGCAAAAATGTGTTTCTTGCTCAGAATTCATACCTACAGTTTCCTTACCCCTTGCCATTCTTCTCTGATGGTTTAAGCTTCAACCCTTATACCCTTTTAAGTCACTAAAAAGATACACTTAGACTGTTATATACATCTTCTTCTATTTTTTAATTCTCCATAAATTTTGTTTTGAGAATGGCAAGCCAAAGAGATTTTTTCAAGGTATCATCTGTATTATTAATTTCTTACTATTGATTCTTGAATTAAGTTCTTCATTATGGACTTTATCTCCAGAAAATCAAGCCCTCTGTCTCCAAGATGAGCCACCTGAAGAGCAAGCAGAAATATAGAGAGTCTGAATATTCACATGAATTTTTATTTACGAAAAATAATTACTCTGTTTTATTTTTTTATTTTATATTGTGTCATATTTCAGCTTCCACTGACATGTAATTACTTAACAACCACAATGCAGAACTGATAAAAAATGAAAGGAAAAAACTTTGAAAATTATGGAGAGCTGATGTTTGCACAGCTTGACCAGACAGTCTGGAAGACAGAAGTGGTTCTGAGTCTGTCATCTGAGCATGCCCCAAGAGCTTTCACTTGTATTAGAGTATTATTTGCATAATGCAGCCATTTCACTCTCCTATAAAATAGGGAAAAATCAGATATTCCTTTACCTGATGCCAGAGTTTTTTCTGAATTCCCCTCATTCTATACAGCTCACCGAATCATGATGGATTCTGTTGGGCTTTCTTTTCTCATGTTGCCATCCACCGAGGTTTGTCTTTGAGCTTTAATGGCTCCATGAGTTTCATTCCTAGCCAACCATCTTAAAAATCGCGGTGAACACAACTAATTCAAATAAGCTTTCAATTGAACTCCATCAAAATTACAAAAAAAACCCCCAAAAAACCCAAAAATGTAGCCAGGTACATTATAATTGCTGCCAAAAAATATAAGTTTTATTATTTTATTTAGAGCTCCCAGGTCCACGTTGCATATATAACAGCTAGTGAGAAAAATGCATTATCCTTATCTTTATTACATATGTAGCATGAAATTTCCTGCCATATATATTTAGGAAAATTTATGAGAATAATCTAGGCATATTTTAGGGTCTTTGTACATGGAGTGCATGCAATCCTAGCCGGTTTCCTGTTAGATTATTTGATATTTAAGCACAAGTCTGAAAGATCTGATAAGGTAGTGTAGGTCAGGTTACACTTCACAGGATCACTAAAATGAAGGCATTACAATCAGAATCACATCCACAATATTTACAGTCCAATAAAAATATCATTCAATGTACTATACTAAATGAAAAAGCCCCACTATAATAATGATGATAATGATGATGATGATGACGATACTAATAATATTAGCAACAAGAATAATAAAAATATAACCCTACAACTCTCCAGTGTAACAAAGATATACTCTACAACTTGGTCTCTAAAAAACCAAGTTATTGCAACAAGAATAACTGATGTAGGGGACCTCCATTTCTGAAAGCATCAGGTACGAAGTTCAGTAAACAGAGAAACATTTTCAGGATTGCAGAAGAATTAATCTGTCGCTGAGATCCCATCTACAGCAATAAAATACTTTTATTGCCATAAAATCTGCAACAAAAATTGGAGCTCCAAATTAATATGTTTACACCAACAAACATATTGCCATTAAATAGTCTTAATCTGTGTCAAAGCTCTTCATATGACTATTTCTCTCTCAAATGAGTTGAACAACTGAAATGAAATACTAATTAAACCACTGAGATATGTTTCATAGAAATAATTTCTTTTGTGAATCCTGTTTCCGGAGGTCTGACACTTCTTACCTGGAGACTTCCCAGCCATCTCTAACAATGAAAGGTTTGAAAATTTGGATAGGTATTCCCTGCCACTGAATTCAACAGTATAGTCTTAATTTTATTTTAACAATAGTAGTTTGATTATCCAGTAGAAAAGAGCAGCGTTGATGTCATCTATAGCAAAGATGTGAGAACACATAATGAAGTTGCTCATAAATATACAACTTGTAAAACATAAATAAAAAGAGCAAAACCAGTGGGATCCATCTCACTTCACAAAATCCATATAGGGTGTTAATTCCTGCAGTGTGGCATACCTATTTAACAAGTAAATGATGTGCTGCTTGTCTCCATTGACTACAAGAACTTCAATGCTGTGAATTTGGGTCTGACACCTGCCTTTTAGCCAACTACAGTCAGGTGAGATGAACTTTATTCTAAGTTTCTAGAACAAATTCACAGAATGGGTCTCTTGAATAAACCTAAAATATATTCAAAACATGGAGTTTACATACAGGATATTTTCATATGTGTTTGAGATAACCTGTTGTTTCTCTGTGGCACTGCATATAGAACATCTAAGAAACCCTTAAGTACCTAAAAATTCTCTGCAGAATAGACCACATATTTTGCAGTTGAACATGAATTTCTCTTATAAGTCACAAATCTCTTGCAATTCGCAGAGACTTTAAGTTATATAACAGTACAGTGAAAACTTCATCTCCTTCCTTTTCAGAGACAGGACTCAAAGACTGATATGAAGTCTTGTCAAATGGAGAAAGATTTTTATTTTCTCTGTCATCACCAAAAAAGTTGCAAAAGAGCAAGTTGCTGAGGGTATCTGTACTTAAGGGATTTGATTTTCCTTTTTCTGAAGTTTGAAAGTCACTAAGAATGACAGGGCTCAGTTCAGCATGCCCCATTCCAAAGGCTCCATCCACACCTTGTCCTCCACCCTGGGAGAGTTCGCCAGAGCTGTTCACCTGGAAAAGAGACTGGGGAGAGGAGAGAAGTTGTGAGCAACATTTTTGAAATCACATTATAATTAAATGAAATAGATTCAATAAATACAATTTCGTAACCCAAAGCATTTCATTTTAATAAGCACGAAGAAACGTGCTTCTATGTTTTTTGGTTTTCACTCTGAAGTGGAATGGACTGTATGACAAAATAGCAACACATCAATTCTTGATGAACATATTTTAGAAAAGGTTCAAAAATGGCCCTTCCTCTACAGAAAATAAGTCCCTTCTAAACATAGAACTGGCTTTCTAAAACATGATGGATGTAAGAAGTATTCTCTATATACAATCCAAAGCTACTGAAACTTATTCAATAAATTCACAAGATAATAAATTTATAAAAATCAGAATTTATTAACTGATATCTGACATCTTTTTCTATGTAGTTTTGACTATATTTAGAATTATACTAGTTTCAATAAGTCAAAAAAATCCATATGTAAGTTAGACTTTATCTAATATCATGAATTAATATTTTGTTTTTCCTTTAACAAATCAAGAATTTGTAAAAGATGCTGCAAAAATTGAAATATTTCTTTGACAAATCTTCACAGGGAGAATTAATGGATAAAGTTATTTCTCCGAAAAATATATTATTGGTTTAATATGATTTCTTTGAGTTATATTATTTTCCAAAACCTCTGAACAAGCCAGCGAGTTTGTCAGATGTATATTTAAGAGACTCCTTAAAAAAATACAGCATTCCTATAATATTTCTATATTAAGTCAAATGAAGTTAAATAATTTATCTTTTTAGAGAAAAACTGAATAAGACTGTAATAACTTAGGGGGTGAAATGAGTAATAAAAGCACTTTATTTAATTACCTCTGTATTCCTATCTGTGTCTTCTGACTCAGATTTATGCTGCAGACTTGCAAAGAAATTAAATTTTTAATTACATTAAAGAACATGTCATTTTAGGGAAAAATAAAAATTGATGTATTTACTGAAAGTAGTCACTTCTAACAGCAAATGTAACTTCAAGCAAAAATAATGGGGGAAAAAAAGAAAAAAGTAACAATTTAAAATAGTTTAAAACTCTATAAATATTTTGAAGTTGCATGAGCATTATTCCATGGCTTGAAGAGCTTTCCAAGCCAAATATCTATTTTGAGGAATTTAAATAGCCTATAAATTCTCTAGCTTATTGTTGCCATTTGCATTCCACATTGTGCACTATTAGAGCACTATTTGATGCACCCACACAAATACATAAAGACTGATTTAATAAAGTTGGCTGTTCCAGGGCTGGTGTGCCTTCCTGAGCTGTTGGGGTGGTATTTCAGCTACATAATTGAATAGATACAATCTCTCTCAGTCACAAGAGGCACAGCTCACTTCCTGCAAGGGAATAATTCATGTGAGTGTCAGGGCAGATTTCAGCAAAGCTGCAGAGTCATTGCCCTCATACCAGAGAGAGGAGACGTCTAAACCTATTGCCACATTCATAGGATTCAGATGTTTTTAAGTTTGCTGGTAGAATAAAAAAATGCCATACTTTTGATAAACACTAAACAACTGAGTGTGGCTGATTAATCTTTACGTACAGATTTTATGTTTCATTGATAACTAGATTTACATTATTTTATTATGATTATTCTCTTCATGGAGAGTGCTCACTGAAGCAATGTATGCATCTTAGCCTTTTTCTAAACTCATTAAAGGATCACTGATTCTCTTCTATAATTTTAAAGCACCTAAAATTTTCCACCAAGGCTGTCATCACTCTCCTGTGATGGTCTTCTCAGTTTTAATTTTCTAGGAAGAATAATTGTCTTACCAGTCACTACGACCATAAATATAGTGAGACAATGGCAAGTGCCAGCATTGTAAGACGTATACAGTCTGATGCATTGTTTAGTAATAGAAGAATTATATTTAAGCAAACTAGCACCTTAAAGTAGTTGACAGAGTAAAACCAAAGGAACAAAAGGGTTAATGCAGCTGTCTATGCCTTTATGTTTACCCTGTTCATTTAGTAAAGGAACCATTTTTGAATAATGTGTGAAAGCTCATTTGCTCTTAGCGTCTTGGAAAGTTACAATAGAAGGATCCCTAGAGGATGTTATTTGGTCCATTCATGCAGGAAAAACAAGAACAGCCTTACCATCATATCTCAGCATTTACTTGTCTACCATAGCTGTGCCTACTTACACAGATAAAGCCTCATTACTCTACCTGAGGGGTCTATGCAGAGATTGACTATCTTTCAAGTCACAAAGTTTTCCCCCCATACCTGGTCTGAATCTTCATTGCATCAATAAAATTCTATTTCTCTTACAAATCTGAGACTTCTTTCATATATACCTTGTCAACCATTTCTTCTTCAGACTAAACAATGTTGAATCTATAAGGCTTTCTGTAGGAAATATTTTCTGCATGCCTAGGAGTTGTGCCCTACTTTACTGTCTTCGAGTGATCGAAGTCTCCCTCAGCATGAAATAACCAACTCTGTACTAATGTGTTACTTATTTTGCATAGGACAAAGTTATATCAAATAGTTCAAATAATTGAGATAACAAGGTTATCTCAATTGCTTATCTCAAATTATTGTTTTGCTGGATAATATTTACCTTGTAAGTTATCAGTGCTGCCTCACATTCAATTTACAACGCAGACACCTCTAAACCTGCAGCCAGCTACAGTGCCAATACTATGTCCTGCAGCTGCCTCACTGTTTATCCCTGCCAAGGCTGGGACTTAATATTTGCCCATGTCAAATGCAAATTTATGTTTTCCAGACTATTTTTCCAATTTCTCCACATAATGTAATTTGGAATTCTCTCAGCTAATGTACCTCTAGACTATTTCTGGCTCTTTGCACCTTCTAGTAGCATCTGGCCATTTACAAAACCACTGAAGGGCAGCAGGGTTAGAGCAACCCTTACATAATTGCACTGACTTCCCCTTCCATTTCCATAATGGCTTGGAGTTATTTACAATAAGCCTCCAAGTAGGTTCCCAGCCAGACAAAACTGTGATACAGGTTACTTTTTCTAGACCATGCTGCCTGCTGTCAGGATTACTCCACAGTTTATAAGACTGTGTTAATGGAAGTTGTGCCATTAATCAAATCTATCTTGCTATATATTTTTGACCACACTGAAGCTATTGTCTCTGCTTAGTGAATAAATAACTCAAAAACAAATTATGGGCAAACACAAAAGGAGGCAGATGGTATGTTTTACTTTTTCTTGTACTTGTTTACCACCCACCAGGTCAATGCTCTTGGGTCAGAATGGTCTGTGACAGACAAGAGGAAAAGACACCAGATGTTAACTATAAATTGTTCTATTAAATTAATGCTAGTCTTAAATATAACCAGCAATGGGGTCACTACTGCTGTGACACAAAAGAGAAAAAACAGAGACTGTAACAGATGTTTCTATTTTTTCAAAAGGATTTTTTATTATTATTTCTCCCTAATCTAAAGCTTCAGTGACATAAGTTTCTATTACTGTCCTCAAGACGTACAGAAACACGTAGATGCTTCTCAGAATTTTGCAGTTCCTGATCTGAATATGGTCAAAAGTAGAACAGGGCTGTGCAGATATTAGCCTCAGTTGTGGGAGCCATATTGGCAACCTAGTGGAATAATCCCAGGGGGCTAATTTTCCACTTCAAGGAGGCTCAGATCATGCATCAGAATGTGGCCATGCTGCTGCCAGCATCCAAGAAACCTTGCTCACAGCTAGGTCAAATAACTGTGCGTGGCACTGTATCACATGGTGTAGGGATACTAAAGGGAAAGGAAGTCAAATACTACATGTCTGTCTGTAAACTAACAAGTTATCTGATGAAATAAAACCCCTGAAAGTTATAAAGAAAAGTAATCCTCTAATCATACTAGTCACTATAATTGTATATTACTTAACTGGCAGTGAGACACCTATACCTATAATGGATGAATACTGCTTTACAGGAAATGCCCCACCATGTCTCAAACTGAAGTAGATCCTCATCCATTGTAGAATGACATGTCTCCCTTACAGTCAAGATGTTGTAACTGATTAAAACAGCTTCAGATGTGACCCACTAAGACCTCTTCCATATGGCCTGTGGCCATGACCATTTAGTGTATCTTGTTTCTGTACATCTGCACTACTTCCCCTGCAGTGACAGGAGAGGACCTTGTGTAGGGACAGTTGATGCTTGTTTGATGTGAGGTGAGCCATGGGCACTGACAATAGATGTCCATGAGATGAGAACATATTTTAAAATATATATATAAGCTTAGAAAATGAAGTGGGATTCAGAGAAAAAGCAAAGAAAAGATTTCCAAAGGCAAAAAAAAAAAAAATTAAAAAAAAAAAAAAATAAAAGCATGACTAAGTAAAGTGGTCCATTTAAAAGGCTGAGATTGTCTCTCTTTTAAAACAAACATTTTTGCAGCATTACTATTGAGATGACTGCAAAAATAAATTAAACATCCAAAAGAATAATTTTCAGTAAAGAATGTTATTCAAAGGAACAACTGTAGGCATAATTCCAGTTGCTTTTATTATAAATAACATTACAGTATAGGAGAAACAGAGCGCATGGGCCACTGGTAGCCCACAAGTTTATTTCTTGTGCAGTGCAATACTAGTAAAGGTAAGGCTATGGGTGTTCACATGTACAAGTTCTGAACTGTCACACTGTTAAACATCCTTTTAACCAGAAAACCCTTGCTAGAATCAATGGTGTAGCTGTAAAAGTATAAATGCTACAAACATAAATTGTAATGGATGTATTCACTAGCACCCACTCTACATGAAGCATTTTGTTATAATCGTGAAATGTTAAGGTTTACTGCATTTCTAGCCAGTAATTTAATTCTACAGTATGGCAAAGCAGAATATAGCAAAACTCATTCATATCTTTATTTTTAAATTTCATGCAGGGAGCTACATTTATTTTTATTTTAGAAAAGTCTATCTAGAAGATACATTCCTGGTCTTCCTGATTTTACTGTATATCTTAGGCACATCAGAAGTCTTTTGGCCTACTCACTCAGACACTCAACAAACATAGCATGAAGATAAGATCAAAATAGGCCCTGCAAAATATGGTCCCTGGAGAAACATTACCCTGGAGGATAGAAAAGAGAACAGGCATGTGTCTGCAATCCCTCCTGCGGAGAAGGGAAGAGATAACTGTGCTCATGGAAGGCATCTACTACTCCCACACAGGGTCTCCTCTGTTTCATGTGACATCAGAAATGACAAACAGAAGTAAAAATTGCACTCATTTCAAGTTTATGTTTTACTCTGCTTCAATGTATGAGAGGATATTTTTAATATTTGATGATTATTGTTTCATCTACAGACATAATATCACTGACCTGAAAATGTTAGCATTATCAAAAGGTTTTCTAACTTTTATATGGACTGCCTCTTGTAGATGTACAGAAATAGAGTCAGAACAGCATTGGGCATTTCTTGGTAGAAACACTTACTACATATAAATTTCTCATCAGTCATCCAATTAATTTCTCTCAACAGGGCAAAAGCTCTGGAAACCTCTGTAAATCCCTTTGCTACTGATAGAGTTATGACAAAATATTTGTCATCCTCAATTCTTTACAGTGCATGCTTGCATCCTTACAAGGAGTAAACCAGTATCTCCCTCATACATTGAATGAAAGCAGAAAGAGACAGAATAGAGCATGGGGTTTAGAGTGTAGATCCTTTTTTTAAGAGTATTCGTCCTAAACCTGCTGTTTAAACCCAAAGAATAGGACAGCTCCAATCCCCAGCCAGTGATATATGTACTTATAATGATAACTTATCTCATTTCTTCAGTGAGGTCCCCTCCTCCCATTCTTTTTCCTTAATTGCCTGCTGTCCTTTGCAATAAAGCAGCATTTTTAGCTTCAAAGACATATTCCCATCAATGGGAAATATGAAACAGTAGCGTCTTAGGCAGTGGTGGCCATAATTTGGCAAATATAATTGTCTAACAAATGGAAAGGTAAATGTCTTACTCCATATATGATGATAAGAGTTTTTGATTAATCAAAAATGTAAACATTAAAATCTCATTCAAAAATACTGGTGCTTCATGAAGGGATGAACCAATGAGGGGAGAAAAATAATTGTCCAAAACTGGATTAACTTTTGCTATCAAATTTCCTCAGGATGGCCAGTTTACCACGATCTTAAAAGGGCTTCCACCTTCCAAATAACTCCTAAAGCCCAAGGCGGTCTCAAAGTAATTTAGCAGAGAGAAATTATGAAATTCACACCAGTGGATTTTCTTCTGTTGGACAAAATCACATGCATTATGTAGTTTGCACTCTTTTTAAACTTTTCCTAATAACATTGACCTCAGACATTCTGACTTGGCAGTGAGTTCTTCCAGCCACGCAGAATCAGCTGAGTGCCTGACATTAAACTGTCTAGCACCTTCTCCAGACTCCATCAGCATTTATTTGGCACTAGCTGAACTTCATTAAGTAATTTCAGGTTTACATCTCATAGTAGGTGACTTCATGCAATCCTTTAATGGGTACAAAAAACAGTAAGCAAAATTACAGGGTAGACAAAACAGATTCCAGGCACATATTGACTGGGTTTACCTGGCTGGTATCGTGGTATTGTTTCAGTCTTTCTTTTGCATTTAGTTCTGTAAAGTGTAGGGAAAGAATAAGTATTGCATAAATATTGTAGAAATTATTCTGCTATTTTATGTTCCTACAACCTGGGAACATTCCAGTAGGCGCCATATCTCACTCCTTGCTGATATTGCTATAAAAGACATCCAAATAGTGCTAGTAAGATGATTAAGAAGCTGAAGAAGAAATTTGTTGAGGGGAGAAGGGTTGAAACATCCTCACTGAGGCAGCAAGAAAATACCTAGCAATTACTGACCCAGCTGTTTGTCTGGGAAGGGGTGGGGAGTCTGGTTTGTGGCACTGTGTAGATAATATGGGCAGTTTTGCTGTATGAAGGTCAGCTGTCACAGCGATGATATCCCAGAATATATTTGGACAGATGGTTCTTTATTACTGAACAAAACATCCGTCTAGAGGCTCATATGCAATTTGTCTAGTCAGTACAAATGTCACACCTGTGTAAGATGTTTGTTTCCAGATGTAGTAACACTTTGGCTTTAACAATGTTTTACATTGCTGCAGGCTAACAGAAGCTGCTGGGCAATCTTTCAGCAGTCTAGACTAATTTCAGTGATGACAGAGCCAGACATCTCAGTGATGCTCAGCTGCTGGTCAACAAGGAATGGATGTTAACAGAATTACCAGAAATTATATTTAAAAGGAGTGAAACACAGGAAATGGTTGCCCAGAGAAGTTGTGAAGAGAAAAAACCCAACTGGAGAGACCCCATATCAGCCTGCTCTAGGTGGCCTTCCTTGAAGCAGCAAGCTGGACTAGTTATCCCCAGAGCTGCCTTCCAGCCTCAGCCATCCTATGATGCTGCGGTGTCAGTGACTTGGTTTTGTGCTTTTGCAAATTTTGCAGCTCTTCATTCTTGGGGAGGATGATTTATACTGAAAGTGGCTTTAAACGGAATCTGCTTGTCTTGTGAAAGACTGTTTTTATTTCAGAAACCACAATATTACCCAGGGAATCTTCAACAGCCAAAAAGATCCTTGAAAAGATTGTGCAAAACATAACTGGTGCTAAAGAACAAACGTGTGCGTGGTTATATTAAATTCCTGTAGCATCAGCTACTCAGCTAGGAACTGCTGATATGATTTGTTTTGATTTAATAGGATTTGGGATACACACAACAGAGCAAACCCTTACAAGTAGATGGCAGTTAGTTCGGTAGATACCATGGAAAGTGGAAATTATGGGAGCAGGTTTTCTCATTTTTGGACTCTATTCTGTTGAAACATGCATTTGGAAGAATGGTGCGCAGAATCTTAAGAAAATATTTACTCTTTTTTTATGCCAGTCACCACCTGATAGCATCCCCTTCCTGTCCTAGCAGAAATTGCTATCATTATTAGTATTTATAATTATTAATACTTATAATTAATCCACACAGAGTGATTCTTAACTAGTGTTAGAATAATTTCTGCAGAGTGAAAGATACTATGAGGACATATATTGTTTCTACTAAGGAAATACAAAATACACTTGGACCCAGACAGTGTAAGACTAAGAGTTCATCAATTAATTTGTAGAGGATTAGTTTAGCAATTAAACAAAATTTAATTTATTTGACCTTCTAAATATTCTCATGCACAAATATTTTGTAAATTTGCCACAAGGCAGGTGTTTAATGTGTCCAAAAACATATTAAATACTTTATGTAATATCACAAGTGTGTAAATGCTAGCACGTAAATGAGTAAAAAAGTAAAATATGGTAAATAAATGGTCAACAGCAATGGGAAGTCAAGCAAAGGTAAATAACAGTGTAGGGCCTGCTTCATTCTCACTCAAGAAGCGATAAAAACTGAACTAAGTTAATAGTATATGGTGTTTGCTGGAATTATCTGGAAATTAGGAACCTAAAGTGTAAAAGCATCTCCTGTAGATCAATAATAAAAATGACAGCAAATTGATGAAATGCATTAACATGGCACAGAGACAGCCTGCAGGTCAATTTATGTCATCTTTTCCAAATTTCAGCTGTTGTTGATGAACATTCAGTTCAGATCTGGGTGATCACAGGTTTTGGACTGTCCATTTGAAACTATTTTAATCTTTGAGGACTATTGCAAAATAATGTCTGGTCTTTAGTTTCTTTACAGAAACACAAGTTTCTTCTTTTCAATTAATGTGCAAAACCTCTTTTCAAATGCATACATCATGAAAAATCAACAGAAATATCACTAATGTTCAGCTGTTGCATCAGCTTTTGAACTGTGTGCAAGTCTATATATATGAAAAGACCACAAAAATACATAAAAAATCTCCACATATGTGCACATGCACACACATATATTTGAATATATATGTAAATACTAAAATCCCAGATTAAATTCAATAGAGGCTTCTGATACAGACTTTTAACCTGTTTCCAATATTAGCGAAATTACATACTTAGTATTATTCCCTGTATAATTCTTCTCCTTTTGAGGATTATTATTATTATTATTATTATTATTATTATTATTATTATTATTATTATCTCCAGTCCAGAGATATACATGCCTTGTACATTATTGCCATATTCGGTTGCCTTCTGATTAAAAGTCACATATTCTAAAATATTCTTATGCCAACTATATTCAATATCACCTTCCATCCTATATTTACAGATACTGCTTTTCGGTTCTGTGAGGCTCCTTCAATCTGCTCTGTTAAGTAAGGAGTGTGTACTCCATCTTTGTGGATTGTGCATTCCAGTACATATGTAATTAAATATGGGTACCTATCAGGTACCAGAAATGCCAGAAATCACTTCAGAAATGTACCACTGCACTAACCCAAACTCATTAGCAACATTTTTTTTAATGTCACCTTATGGTTCACAGCTTAATTCTTGTATCTTTGTTAGTTTGGTTAATGAAAATCACAAGGAAAAGAAACATTAATATGGGCCTGTTGAACAGAATTCATAATGGTCACCGGATTTTGCTCATGTGACAGAATGTTCCTCTTTTTTTAGTTCAACACTAAATAGCACAGAAAATGTAGTCTAGGAGATACAGAGACATGTCTAGATTCTTGACTCTCCTCATGGATGGTGGATGCCTCCTCTATGTTTAATAGTATTTTGATGCCTTAGGAAAAAAGTACAATTCATACTACCTTATGCATACAAGGGATGAGAACAGTAAATACAGTGATACATTAAGAGCAGAAAAATAATAATAATAAAAAAAGACTCTGTTCTAACTGGCCTTCAGCATCAGTTTATACATAAAAAAATCTAAAGATAATCTTCTTCCTATATTACTGCTATGTTACTATTAATAGAAAGACTTCTTTTTAATCTATTTTCTTCTAGACTCAGCTTGCTTTCTTAATCAAGATGGATTGTTACCAGAAGATAATAAGCTAACTTTCATATAGTCTCAGTGTAAGATATAGAATAGTACTTTAAATAGTTTCATATTTCAAAGAATATATACATATCCACATACTTCAGAGATTAGATGTTTTTATCAAGAGGAAAAATTAAGATTTGAGATATAATTTTGAGATTTTTCTCTCTTTTGATTGAGAAACTCTTAAATTTTCAATAACAACAACAAAAATCATGACCAGTTTGGGTTATCATGGGGCTTTCCACTACTTTACAAATTTTACATGTTGTTTATAATTGTTTATGTTATAAAATAACAACATTATTTCAAACTGGTTTTGTCTTAAAGGCTTTACAAAAGCCTTTTTAAACTGTTTCAAACCAATTTTTAATTTTCAATTTTTTTCCCTCATAAAAATACATTTTGGAAAGGTGAAACAAACTGAAATCAGTGAATTCATATAGGCAGATTAGATTTTGGTGAATCTGTGTGTTCCAAATACAAAAACCAAAGCACACACAATTCTTAACTAGTCGGAAATACCAATCCAGCAACTTCCCACTAAACCTGTTAGAGGTCTGCCATTCATGTTTTATGTCAATGTTCACAGTGACCGGTGCTGCTGGCAAAGTTTCTTGCCGTAATTTCTACACTTCTCCTTAACAATGGGTGAAGGTTTTGTTTTTCTTGGTCTTCAAAGCCTAGGTAAATCCTAGAATTTACGCTGAGTTAAAAAGTTTCAGTGTTATCTGGAAATCTCAATGGTTAAATTGTCAATAAAGTAGCAAATCTTTAATTTGCTAGGAGGCTGAGCTGAAAAGCCTCATTAGGTTCTCTCTACAGTTTTCATTTAAAAATAATAATCTCAGAAGTGAGAGCAGTAGTCTGTGAGGATGTAACAGAACAGATTTCCACATCAAAGTGTCACCAGTTAAGATACTTTATCTGAAGTATTTATAGTGCAAGATATGCAATCTCTTTCAAGTCACATGGTGCTACTCTTGCTACTAGCTAAAGCCTTATTGCAGAAATAGTCCTTATGAGATTAATTTATAAATATAGGATTTATGTTGATATATTGAATCAATATTTTATATTTAATTCATCAATATAGGTACCTGTGTCATACTTTTGTACATTAAGGCTACCATGGCCCCTTGGTTCAGACGAGTTGCTCAAACAAATTGGTTTACAGATACTTGCTTGTAAACTGACTGGAAAAAGATGAAGTTGAATAAAAATGCAGAGAAAAGAAGCAAATCTTTCAGATTTACAGACTGACTCAAGAAGGGTGGGTCTATACTGATCATGGGAAAACTGAAGATAAATGCTAGGTGCCAATAGGTTTAAAATGAGTGGTAAATGAAATTTTTGAATGGTAGAAGATATATTTTAAATACAGAGTATGACAGAGACAGTAGATATAAAGAGGCCAAAGTTCCACCAAATTTAAAGACAACGATGAAGAAATAAATGGCAAAATTTTGCACACCTCTCTCTAGTCTAATAAACCTTCTTGTCTAACTAAACACACAATTATCTGTTCTCCACACACCATGTGTCAAGGTCCAGTGCTGGAACTGGACTGAGTTTACTTACAAGGAAGGGAGTTTGGGTATGGTGTGTTTAGTTATCAGAACATTTCAGACAATGAGTCATTGGGAGCTCAGAGAAGCAGCACCATCAGCAAAATCCTTTGCTGCATTGCTGCTGGGAAGGATGCATTAATGACACTGCTAATGCCGAGGAACTGACAGCGTAAAGATTACTTTAGAGTAAAAAGTAGTCTGAAGAAAGTAGGTCACATAGAAGTTGCTCACATCCAAATCACATGGCCACTCTCATCCTTAATTTTAAATTATGTTGTCTGTTATGGGGCAGCTGGGTTTAGCACTTTTTTCCCTTGATAATCTGAAAGAAATGCTTGATTTTTTTCAGAACAGTAATGAATTCTGCTACAGCAAATATACTGTAGTTGATAAAAGCAAACTATTTGACAAACTGTCAGAGATGCATATACAAAATGACAGCTACCCCCTTTAGTGTTGTTGGAATAACAGATGTGAAAATTAAAACCAGCTATAATTAACTTTTACAAATGCTGGGATGCAGAGTAGAGTCCCCAAGCAATCATACCTAGAATGTTTGAGGCTCAGATTTGACTCTCCATTCTCTCTAATTTGAAGAAAAACCTCCTAGTTAGCAGTCTACTGGCAATAATGCATAAAGGAATGTAATGGCAGTGTGAGAGGAATAAGGAGTGTGACGCGACAAGTTCAGCCCGAGATGATGCGATTCCCCAGGAGTATGTCAGTGAAAAGTTGTGTCATGTGGAACCCTAATTCTTTGCTAGCTTCCATTTTCTTTGAAGCACAGACAATGAGAAAACACAGTTAAAGGAAGAAGCATTTACTTTGTGCCCTCATCTCCTCATCAGTGATTGTGGAAAGGTCTGTTTCCGACCTCATGAACCAAGGTACTGAGGAAAGAAGTGAAGCATAGCCCTCATGTCACTGTAGAAAACCCCATGCAACTGTTCCTCTGAATATCACTCCAGGAATTCTAAAACTTAGCTGAGAGCTGGCAGACTTTTTGCAGGCTCTTAAACCTTCTATTACACTCTCTACTTTATTCTGGAATAGCCTGCTTGGGAAAGTAATAGAAGATGAAAGTGCTGGAAAGCAGTTGGGATTCTCTTCCAGTGGCTGAAGAGGCTTGAATCTACTTTTTAGACGTTACCTCAAAAGACCTTACAAAATCAGGACAAAGAAACATCTCTTTCCTGTACAGATCCTGGACCAGGCTCTTCATTTGGTGACACAGTTCTGCTGTTGAAGACCTCTCTCAGGACACTGAGGAAGCATTTGGGCTTGTCCCTTAGTACTGTATTTAGAAAAGTGACTTTATGAAGGAACAATTTCATAAGAGGAATGTGTTGTAGGTTTTCATGGCTTATATTAACCTGTTTTCTTTGACATAAATGTAGAGGCTTATAAGCCTCTAAGAATGGTATTCCATACTCAGAAAACCTGACCCATGCAAAGATATATCCAAAGCTCCTCTATCAGGAGGATAACTCTCACAATGTCAGAGATGTTTCTTTCCTAGCATATTAATGGTACAGGACCTCCACATTTATTATTACTTGGTTGTAAAAGGGGAAAATCCTGAAAGCATTTGAACTTCACAAATTGTATTTCACTGACATTACTACAGATTTTCACTAGTTCAGAGCAGAACCTGGCCAAGTCTATTAAAAGACTTGACAGCTGATGATAAAAAGAGACATGGCCCAACACACTGAGCAAAATGTCACCATAACAGATGCAGAAAATCAATTCCATCGTACTAGAAAAAGAAAAGACAGCTTCCTTAGTTTCAGAGGGAATTTTCTGTCATTGTGGAAAGTGGATTCAAATACAAAAGGTGGTGATCCTACATGTTCAGATAGGAATTTTCTGTCCTTTTCTCAGAAGAAATCACTAGTTATTCAATCATCATTTCTTAATGCTCTGTTCAACCATTTTAAGGTGATGTTCTACAGGGATGGTGATGGGTATTCTTGCTTTAATTTACTACAACAGTACAGTAAATAAAAAGTAGATTAAACCTCAACTACATGAACTCAAATGGAAGAAAGAAAAGTAATATAGAATAATAAAGCAGAAACATAGGGAGTGACATTTAATTAATCACCGGCGTTAATCAATTAAAACTGCTTCAAGATCACATCAAACTAGGCCATTTCTATAGATATGTACAATCCATCTGTGTACATACTACCCTAATAATTGATTTTTGCCCCCTTGAGATGGCAACAGTAATTGCAGGATTGTTGCAAGTGTTTGATCTACAGGAAGAAGATAAAAATTGTGCAAATTAGCTGAGACTCACACGTGGCAGCAGATATGTGCAAGAGTAAGAACAGAAACAGGGGAAGCTATGAACAGGAAAGTAATTAATGTGCCTAACTTCAACTGTTTTAGAAGTTGTCTACCTGATCCTACACAAGAAGAACTATTCTCATTTCCACGGCTCTTCTGCCCAGAGTGATCATAAACAAAATTTTTTAGTGATTCACCTAGATCCAAGTCCAGAAAGGATGCTTCCCTTTGCTAACAAACCAGAATACTAACAAACAGTCTTTTTGTGGCAGTTCCTAAGTGAATTTGTCTATAAATTGCTGAGAATATGTTCCAGATAGTCCTACTCCCAAACAGGAGGGTTGTCATGCTTTGGAGATATCTGATGGGTACATCACAGATACACAAATACAAAGGAAATATTTTATTTATACCAGTATGGAACTGACAAATTGACTTCAATTAGATAATTTGTGGTAATTTGGTTTATGCTTCACTAATAGCTTCCCTAATTGCAGACAAGCAACAGGCCTGTAATTCTGCACACTTACTGAAGATTCACTGAGAACTGGAAACACATTTGCAAGATTTGCCTTGGGGATTAAATGAGCAGAAGCCAATTTTTTTGTCAGTGATTGAAACCAGTAAGCTCAGTATCCAAATCCTAAGGAGAAAATCAAGTAATTCAAACTAGTAAATAACACACAGAGAGAAATATGGTTTGCTCCTAGCTCAACAAAAATAGAGTATGTCTGGCAAAGGTCTTGTACAGACTTCTATCTTTATAATTGCTAGGGAGAAGCACAACTCAAATGATTTAGGGGCTCCATCTGAGCAAGATCAAGTTCTTTCACTGAGTTTACTAATGGTGGGAAGTGCAGGGAAGAAAATGAATGGGAAAATAGACAGCTACTCTTTACACAGCATCAGTGACTCTTGGATTCTGCTGAACAGCTGCCAGTACCATCTCGCAAGAAAGCACACTTTCCCTCTAACAGACCTTGCTTTGGCAAATACTCCAGCAGTGTCAAGAGCTGTGATTTCTGCTGATATGTTTTCAGATTGCTTTATGCTCCATCTTGAGTAGAAAAGTGTGGTAACCCATCTTTCCTACAAAGTAGTGTGGACATAAACTAGACTCAGACTGCATCTCTAGACATGGTTAAGTCTATCACATGGATCACTACCACTAAAAGGAGAGAAGAATTGCTCCCATCCCACCTCATCCCTTCCTGTTTCTTCCCTCTCTCACTCCTCATACCCATTCCAGGTGATATCATCTCTTGAGACAGCTAAGGCTCTGACTGAACCTTTCTGCAGTAGAAGAAGCAGAACTCATCTCAGCAGAAGACTACACTGCATTTTTCTAGATTATTTTTCTGCCAAATTTGTGAGAAGCCGTGGAGGGGATAAGTGTGCACTAGAGCAGCCATAAGGGTCCATAGCACATGACAGAGATGGGCAGAAAATTTAAGGGGAGAAGGATAGAGAGACAAGAAAGCCGTGGCCATGATGGGATGCATCCACGATTGTTGCGAGTTGGTGGACATCATCATGGGGCTGCTCATGATTATTTTTGAAGGGTTGTGGAGATCAGGAGAGGTGCCTAAGAACTGGAAGAAAGCAAATGTCACCTCAGTCTTCAAAAAGTGCAAGGAAGACCCAGGGAATTACAGTCTCAACTTCCGTGGAGAGGTGAGGGAGTGCCTCATTATGGAGGACCCACCTCCTCCATCACGGAGGACACACAAGACAAGAAGGTGATTGTGAGTAGTCACTGTTGAAGGTAAATCATGTTTGACCAACTTGATTGCCTTGTATGATGAAACAACTACCTGGATAAATGAGAGGAGAGCGGTGGATATTGTCTACCTTGACTTCAGCAAGGTCTTTGACACTGCCTCTCTCACAATATCTTCATAAGGAAACAGGAAGTGTGGACTGGATGAAGGGACAGTGAGATGGATTGAGAGCTGCCAGAACAGCTGGTCCCAGAGCATTATGATCAGTGGCACAGGATCTAGTTGGAGGCCTATCACCAGTGGTGCCCCCCAGGGCTCAGTACAGGGCCCAGAATTGTTTACATTACTCATCAATGATTTGGAGGAAGGGGCAGATGCCTTCTCAGCACATTCCCTGGTGACACAAAGCTGGGAGGAGTGGCTGATACCCCAGAGAGCTGTGCAGCCCTTCAGAGGGACCTTGACAGCCTGGAGAGATGGGCAGAGAAGAACCATCTGAAATTCAGCAAGGGAAAATCCAGGGTCCTGCACCTGAGGAGGAATGATCCCATGCATCAGCACAGGCTCAGGGCTGACCTTCTGGGAAGCAGCTCAGTGGAGAAGGAGCTGGGGGTCCTGGTGGGCAACAAGCTGTCCATGGGCCAGCAGTGTGTCCTTGTGTCCAAGAAGGACAATGGGAACATGGGGGGCATTAGGAAGACCACTGCCAGCAGGAAGAGGGAGGTGATCCTGACCCTCTACTCAGCCCCAGTGAGGCACACCTGGAGTGCTGTGTCCAGTTCTGGGCTCTTCAGGACAAGAGAGAGTGGGTCCAGTGGAGAGCAAAAAGATCAAGGGATTGGAGGATCTCTCTTATGTTCAGCTTTGAGAGGCAACTGAGAGGACACCTCATCAGTGTCTGTCAGTGTCTGCAGGGAGGGGTCAGAGGAGGGCCAGGCTCTGCTCAGTGATGATGAGCAGAAGGACAAGAGGCAAGGGGCAGTAACTGATGCACAGGAAGCTCCACCTGAACACGGGGAGAAATTCTTTACTCTGTGGGTGACCATACACTGAACCAGATGGCCCAAAAAAAATTATGGAGTTGCCCACACTGGAGATTTTCAAGAACCATCTGGACACAACCCTGTGCCATGTGCTCTGGGATGGCCCTGCCTGAGCAGGGAGATTGGGCCAGACCACTGCGGGCCCCTTCAACGTGGCCCATTCTGTGATTCAGTGATTCTGTGAAGAGGAGATAACCTACAGTTTGACAGTGGCCTGTCAGATCAGCCTTCCACATCTTGGCATGGCAACTTGGAAATTTGTCTGAAAACCTCACTTTGGAAATCATCCTCTTTTTCTCTTCTGACCATCTGCCATTTTTACCTGTGTTTACCTGTTTCTGGTCTCTTTCCATGATCTGAGTGTTCTTTCATTTCCTCACCTCTCTCTACCAGTGTTTCAGCTTTCACATTGATTCTTGTTTCCCTTGTCACATCCTTGTTTCTCATTTTCCCCAAATTCTTTAAATCTACTTTCAAAATATTTAGAAAACCCCCAACAATCAGTAGCCATTTTTAGCTGCTGCATGTAAGTAAATCCATCCTCTGTAATGTGTAGATGCCTCAAATCAAACTTTCTTACTGACAAGTAACATGACAATAGAGATGACAGCTGTATCTTAAATACTAATAATTCAGATTTCAGACGGTGTTGATCTTTCTCTCACCCACCATTTTAAGATCTGTGTCTCACTCAATCCAATTCCTACCAAAAAGTTTTTAGATGTTTTTGAAAGAATTGGAGCTGCCTATGCACCTTAACAGCCAACAAGACACTAATCTAGTGTAAGCACAAATCTCTGACATGTCCCATGTAGTGAAAAAAATCACTGAGTGCTTATGAGTGTGAAGCAGTTCTTGATGAAACCAACACAGCTCAGCCTTCAGCACAGACTCATCACAACAGATGAGGAATCTCAAATTCTGCCCTGCAAGCACTCCTCTCAGCAGGAGGGTTTTCAGCATCACTGGAGACATAAAACTCTCCCAAATCCTGCACAAAGGAACAACAGGATGTGGGAACCAGCCCTGCTTCAGTACCCAGCAAAGAAAAACAGCTTGCAGGATAATTTTACACTTCGATAGGTGTGAGGAGTGAAATACACACATCTGTATTGTCAGATGCATGGTGACCCTGGGTGATATAGGAGAATTAGGAATTAGCACAAGGAAGGGAGTGAGTGATATGGAAGAATTAGCACAGGGAAAGGAGGGAGCAATACTGAGAGGAGAAGCCAGAGACCAAGCTGGGAGCTAATCTGGGTCTGCTCTGTTCCTAGGTCAGTTTACCGAGACAGTCAAATGCTGCCTTTTACTGGAGATAGATTGTGGGATGCTGTCCCAGCACAGTGATAACTGAGTCTTAGAAATGAGGTTCAGTCAGATTAGATATTTCCTCAATTTCCTTAGAAAGGGGAGAAAGCAGCTGGATGTATCATTAAAGTCAATGTTCCAATAGCACAGCTAACTAATCACACCTTCTTTTTTTCACATTTGACAGCCTTGATTGTGTATAGTATTTCCAATTTTCTGAAGTGTCAGAGGGCCTCAAATTGCATTTTCTGGAACTGAATCATGACTTCTGAAACTCCAACTCCAAACTGTTGGAGGTTTTGATTAAATATTGATTCTTGCATCGAACACTGTTTGTAAATGCCTGTTATAGAACACAGAACTAACAGATCTCCCTATCATAGATATAGATGTTTCATTTCACAGCTAGTATATTTGACTGGATTAAGTTGTTGTCCAAAAGTATGTTATATATTTTGCTAGTTATGCTGCAACAATTTGGAGTTAAATAGCTCTCTTATTTATGACTAAATAACTCTCTTATTTATTACTGTTTTCATTTTGGTGTCCTAGATCAACAGGCTATTTTTGAAGCGTACATTTTCCACTCTCACTGCCAAAACTATACTCTGAGCCCCTTTTACCAGCACACTGAGCAGATTTTTTCCTTCCAACTACGCTTGAAGGATATTAAATCCATTACCTTATTTTTCCTCATCCTTTCATAAGCTTCTTTTAAATTATATAATTTTTTGCTGTTACCATAGGATCTTCTCAGCTCCCAATTACTCAGCTCCCACTTAACAAGTTGTCAAGTGACTACTCAAGCAGCAAAAGGCATGTGTCTGTAGAATTGTAAATTATTTATTGCTTATAGGTAGCTCAAAATTAACCTAACCAGTCCTATGAAAAAGAACAATAAAAACTAACTCCTTAATTATTTGGAGTGCTTCGCAACACTAAACAGAAAGTTTCAAGGCACTATGAAGACAGAAGTATAATTGCAGAGGTGTTATTCCTGATCTTACATGCCTGCTTTGAGAATTCACAGTAATCTGCTCCCTACCTGCCTTCCCCACCCCTGTGATGCCTGCACAATCACCAGCTTTTTGTACCCAGTCTGTTCTGATGGGAAATGTGATATTTCAGCTTCTGTGCACTGATACCATCCTTGAGGAGATGAACTCTCAATACAGGGAGGAAATGAGGAAGAAGGGCATGCGGGTTCCAGCCTGGGACTGCAGAATCCTCTCCAGTGACTGCAGGTTCTTTGTGTGACAGAACACTTACTGACTCGACAGTGGTGTTCTGACCTTCTCTGGAGATCCTATCAGACCGATCAGTGGAATCCAACAAGTCCTGCCTTTCAAGCAAGCATTTTTTATTTCCCATTCACAGCTGCATAATATTTTGGCCTATTAACAAAGCCAAAAAAAAAGGGATGTCACTCTGGACTTCAAAGCAAGTATGATAAAGTATACTACTCATGAGATGTTCTTTTTAAAGTAGTAGATATTTGCCATAAAGGCAAATTTAGTTCCCTCTTCAACCTAAAAAATCTACATCTACTAAAAAGAATCTTTAAACGCAAACCTCAAGACTTCTGTTTAATTTGGGCCAAATTTGCAGCAAATGCAACATTTTGGAGGTAGTGCAAGCACAAAGCAGTAAAGATAGAAAGGCTCATTCAGACTGAAATGTTTTGGCCAGTTACATTAATCCAATGACTAATATGCTTAAACAATATGGAGTTAACACTAGTCTCTGACACATGGCTAGTTACTATCTAGACATTTTCTTCTCTTCTTTTTTCCTCTCTCTGTCAGACTGGCAACCATTCAGGCAAATTTGGCAAATGTTAGAAACCAATTCTCCCTATGAACTTGGCCATCCTATCTTTTGGCGAAAGGCCAACTCACTTCCCACCTGGTGGCTTGGACTTGCACCCATGTATTGTTTAGATGAGAATTGAGGGGTGATAGGGGGAAAAGGCTGGAAGCAGCAGGGGAAGAGGGAGGAAAAGGACTTTCTGCTGGCTCTCTTTCCTTGACACTTGGCACTATTTCATATGTCTGAAGTCAGCACTTTTTCATGTCTTGCTTTACATTGCCTTGGCTTCAAAAAAACCTGAAAACGTAAATGGAAAGAGGTTTCTAATTAGAAAAGCTGATTACATGGCGGACAAAATGCATTTTTCTGGACAAAACAAAAGTTGTGTGCTGGTCTTCAGTAGATCAGCAAAAAAATGGAAAAATAATTACACTTAACACACTCAATTCCATTTCAAAAGCTGAGGACTGTCACTAATAGAAATGATTGCATTCTGTAGAGCATATGAGGCTTATTAGGACTTTAAAGGCCACCAGTGACTGGACATTTCCCTTTAGGCACTCCTCAAAAAGCAGAAAAGAGTACTAGTTTATCTAGACACTGCTGTAAGTATTGACTACAACACAGCTCTTACCTCAATTACTTCCCTTGTCACAACATTCCTTCATATATAAGACATTCAAGTATTTTAAGCAAATTGGAATTTTTTATTTTTATATTTTTTTAAAATAAACCTCACATACATTTTTGTCAAGATTTCCTAGGCTACATATTCAGTTTTATCTCATCTGACTCAAAAAAAGCCGAGTTCTACTTATCCCCTTCAAAAGTGAAAATGGATGAAAGTGTCAAATGAATTAAGTAACAGTTTTCACCCAGTAGATATTAAGGGTATGGGAGGACACTGGAAGTTATGGACTATAACCCTGACTTTCGCAATTCAGTTTAAAAAGTACTGTCAGCTTTTTATTCTGATAAGATTCATCTGCGAAAGACCCAGACTGACAGTAGGAGATAACAATTTTAATGGAACAATATTTATAGCTGATTTAGAATGAACTGCAATGGATCATCACAAAGAAATGCCTAACTCACTTGTGTTCTCTCTGACAAATATTTCCACAAGTGTAATCGTATTAGGGAAGGTTTGCATTAATTTTAAAAGAAAACCATGTTTTATGCTTGAAATGGCATAGCTGGCAGCATTATTCCATGATTTTTATAACACTTTCTTTTCAATAAAAATCTCTGCTCTGAATTAGCAATGCCCAGATATGATACATCTAGAGAACTGGACGAAAATTTCTCTGTACCATTTTACAAATGTCTATATAAAATTAAAAGTATATAGAATTGTGTAAAAATTTATATTCAAAATTATTTATATTCAGCAATGGCTGAAGAACAGTCTTCCTGGAAGGCACTGGAGTATGCTGGAACATGGGAATCCCAGAATTACTGGTGCAAGTCATGAAACATTGAAAGAGGGTAAGCAGTTCAGCATCTTGTCTCTCTCCAGCACCTTTTGCCACTGTCCATGAACTTCAGATGACCCCACTTGAAATGAAATATTCTTGTAATCTTTCTTTTTTGTCTGTGTCTTTAAGCCACCATTCTCCTCTGCAGTGATAGTTTAAGATAAATTCAACCATGATTTTCACTGGATTATCCAGTTTTCTTTGCAACAGGGTTTAAGTAAATCACTCAATGGACTACAGATTTCAAGAGAAGAAATCATTTCACTCCCCACATCTAACTGCTTGGGTACCAGAGGGTCTGCCAAACTTTCCTAAGTTCCAGGACAGTGGAACATTCCCAAGTGGATGGGACAAAACAGAGGCATGACTATCTGTTGTGCTGGATACTTGTATACTCAAGAAACAAAACAACTATGCCTGTAAAAAGTTCTTATGACATAAAGGACATTAAAACCCCCAAGATGTTTGCAACACACATATGCAGGAGATGATGGATGAAAAGAACAGATGATGGGGCTTCAGTGCAGACTTCGAAGACTTCTGCAATTGGTACTGCCAAGTTTGTACCTGGGTATTACAGATTCAAAATTCAGTTTAAAATGTATGCAGTTTGATGCTGCAAAACTGTAGAGCACAAAAAGGACGTTGTTGCCTTTATTTTGTCCTTAGTAGAAGAGGAATAAACAGATTCAAACACTGAGAGAAGCTACAGGCTAAGCACTGATTCTACCAGTGCCTATACAGCATCTGTATGTGAAAATGGAATTAGTCTAGCCCTAGATTGCCATTTCATAATGCACCCAGGCCAATCAGAGGATAAGCAGCAGAATCCATTAGTCCTGTGACAAATATCATGACAAGAGCAAAATACACACATGACAAAACTACATTTGCCAAAAAAGAATCTACAGCAATCTAAAATAGAACAGAAAAAATTCAGAATTTTGTTCAACTGTTCTGTCATAACCACCTAAATTGGAAGATAACAATACTTATAGAGAGCGCTATGAAATACACTCCATATAAATAAAAAATAATTTGATTTCCATCACAGAAGAAGTCATGCACTTACAAATTCACTCCCATGAATAATAAAAAACATAAAGCTAATTTTATGAGATTAAATTGGGATTAAGAATGATTTTGTGCAATTCATAGAAAAGTTTACAGAAAACTGTATATTCTGTGACATAGTAAAAGTTATTAATATTTCTTCTAGTTTATACCACCATTAACTACAAGAGCAGATGAAAGGTTCAAGAGCTTTTATGTGAGATTTTGAACATCACAAGTTTAAATTACATAGTAAACTGAAGGCATTTTTAACAACCTTTGAAGAGGGTTGCTACTAGCTTATATCATGAGCACAAAAGCATCACGAAAATTATTCCAAATTAAGTTGTGCTCCAAAAGCCCAGCATATATTTAAGAGAAGACCTCCATTTATAGAACCAAAAGTGTGCAAGTTAATTTAAAAATTAAATGTTTTAGCATCCCTGTTGGGTAAAGTTATATGTTGCATGAACAGATGGGTGAACTCAGCCAGAAAGAGTTCAGCAACATGTTTAAAACCATGTAGGAAATTACTGGCAGAATTCAGGACTGAATTTCAAAGTATTGTCCCCCAGTGACCTGCTCTATCCCTTGTATCATAGTTTTTAATCATAATCTCTCCACTCCCAAACTGTTAATAATGGGTTAATCATCAATTTCTGCTGCTAAATTCATTACAAAAAATTCTACAGGGAAAAAAAGGTTGTAATAGGAGAATCTGGGAAGAGCACAGCTAAATAGGGAGCTTCCATAGAAAGGCTGAGGAGGAATAAAAAATAACTCTGGAGGAAAAGAATTAGGGAACTGGTAGTGATTCCATCTGTTTAAATACACAAAAGGAAGAGACCTCTTGATTGCAGCACATCCAGAGGCTACTGAATAATTACAAGTGAACTTATGTTGACTTCTTCAGAAATCTTCTGAAAATTTCCTTTGGGGAAAAATCCTTATGCAGGAGGTTTCTTTTTCTTTTCAAGCATAAGTACCCATAATCCACATGACACCTTTCTGAGTTATGAAATAACTGAAGAAATACAGATCCCTGTCTTATCAGAAATTCTCATCACTGGCATTTCAGCAAGGTTAATGCAACAGTGTAGCAGACTATCTTTATATTTAAAAATCTGGGACATTTAAAAAGCCCTCAGCCTTTGAATAACTCATTTTTCAATAAATATTCTCTCCATTTAGGGCCCATTTGAATGACCATGCACAATTTTTTGTTTAGTTTCAACAAATACTCTAGATGTAAAAATGATACTTGATTCCAAGATTTGGAGGAACCAGTGCATTTATAATGACCAAATGGTGCATGTATTTACACATGGAACAACACCTTGTATTTGATGGGATTGCACAGGATGTGAATGAGTGGGGAATTTGTTGTGTCATGACTTTTCCTCGTCTCAGGAAGAACAGATATCATTTCTGTGAGCATGAACACTTTTAAATTTAACTTTTCCTCTTCCCTTTTCTTGCCTTCAGCTCCCAACACCATCTGGAGAAAGGGATGGAAGCTCCTGGCAACTCCTTACTGAAGACAGAGGGTGACTAGAGGCTATGCAAGATGGGAAAATGCTGCATTAAATTCAAATGCGTCTTCTTATGCAACAGGGAGATCTTGTTCAAGAGCTGGCACATGTAGAATTAACTAAGGAACATTCAAAATATCCCCATTTTTCATTCCCAGTGCAAGGCATGTATTTTGACCTTGTCATTTCCAGCGTAAGCATGTGTCAGTATCTATGTATGAAAATTCAGAAACATAACACTCCACTGCACACACTTCTTCCCCTGGGGAGACAGTGAGCGAACAAACACATGCCAGATGGTAGCTGCATTGCTCAGTGCACTACTGGAAGGCACTCAGTTATTGCAGAGACAAACACAACGTACAGTAAAAGCAGAAAGTCTCTACAGAGCAGTCCCTTTTTGGTGCTGTGTGTTCATATAAACCTTAGCACAATGGATTCCTGGTCAACAAAGTCCATGTGTATTTTCAGAGGACAGTAGCATATCCTAGATTTTACATGGTGGTTATAGAGGCTGATAGGTGGAGAAAAAGCACCTTGAATAAGAAAAAAACTCTTTTTCAAGTCAGATATTTAATCCTATTACAACATAACGCTAGGGAGAAGACCACAAACATATAAATAAATATCCTAACACTTCTAAGAAGTTAGAAGTATTATCAGGTTCAAAGGCTGAAACCACCAGCCCTCAATTTACTGAATTTCAAGTGAAATCTGTAAATCTGAATACCATTTTCTCAATTCAGTCATGACTATTAATCATCTCTTTTTTAAAGGGAGACTTTGTAACATTTAAAGCAGTTGATAATTTCCACTGCAGAGGATACCTTCCACTACAGTAGGAAAATTTACTTTAAGAATTGAACTGGAGACCAGTGGGTTTGCCATCCTTTAAAAATCAGCAGTAGGAAATAGTTATGTGGTAACATATTATTTAAATTTATGATGCGCAATTTCACTCAAATTTTGCAGGATGGTATGAAGGGAAGGAAAACCAGTGCTTTCCCTCTGTTGCTTGTGCTTCTTGAAAGATTTTGCCAAGATAAGGTGACTTAAAACAGCCACTCAAAATAGCTGAGACTTTGCACTTAAAATAGCTGTAGAGACTGCTGCAGGAGCAGGGAGACCAGAAGAAGCCAGTAAGGCTGTGAGGTCCATCCCACAATTCCAGTTCCAGGTGGGTGTTTCCTTAGGTTTCAGGAGTCACGACAAGTTATGGATCCACAAGGCCATTATTCTCAACAGTACTTTACACTAAAATGTGTAATTATTTATTTTCCCTTAGAAAAAACACACAAATATGAGCAAATGATGTTAAAATAGTGACAACTGGAGTTCTTTTGCTTTGCCATGCAAGTTGAACTCCACTTGCTCTTGCACAATAGCAGAAACAAATGGTCAGTAAAGGGAGGTATGTTTGGATGGACAATAGTGAAAACGAAATTTCTTTACTTCTGGGAATCTGATTTTTCTATCTAAATACTAATCCTGTTCTAAGCACACAATTCTTATTAGTTATTTGTGGTCCACCCTCACAGCTGATACCAGTGGAGTGTGTTATTCAGGACTTCACACAGCAACTAATGACCAATACATTAAACTTACAGTAAACTGAAAGACCAGAAAACCAACAGTTGTACCTGTAATTAGAAATTAAGTGTTTTCATTAGAGGAGGCTCAACCTTGGACAGCACTAATGAGTGGATGAGCTGAGCAAGTTTATAAGAGGGCAGGTGCACTCACAGATGTCTATCAGGTGTTTCTCTGCACCTGTGTATTTTCAGTACGGGATAAAGCACCTTCAAAGCCCAAGTTCAGAGGCCTAGACTTAGTACTTACATATTAATACTTAAATATTACCTTCATCTCTAGAATGCATGCATATATTTAGAAGCCATAGACGGAGAATAAAAATTAGCATATTAAAACATTTTTATTGTTTATTGTTATAAAATTTACAAAGTTGTATAAAATTTAGTCATTGGCCCCTGAAGCACTGTTGCACTTTTCTGGACAATATTGCAACAATGGTTGCACTCAGTTTGTATCTTCTAATATTATGAGCATGAAATAGGGCATAGTGCATGGCACACAGAGGGTTTTTGTCATGCTGATGTTCCTTTCACTCATTTTTTGGGCATCCATGCTTTTCTGTTTTTCCTGCTATAACGGATTTCCAAGCTTTGTCAATACTACTTAACACTCATAAAATTAATATATATATTTAGCTAAAGCTTGTATGTTCAGTAGGAATTGAACAATAAATGCTGCAGTTGAGGCTGCAATATTCACTGACAATGTGGATATTTCATATACAATTTCACAAACTCTTCAACAAATAACTTTGTAACCTATTTTAAATGTGTCAGCAAATTACAGGACATTGAAACTAATCAAAATACATGAATATCAGGAATGGAGAAGGAAGGAAGTCAGAAATGGGAGAATAAAAAAGATCTTTAATATTTTTTTCCAATTATTCCTTAAGTCTCATTCAAGTAGACAGAAATCTAACATGAGTCATAAACTCTCTAACAAGAATCATAAAAATTGGCTACAAAAATAAAATGGTTTTTTGTGTTTACATCTCACATATATTGATTGGTCAAATCTTGCTAAATCAAGTTGTTGTTTATTTTTTATGGTCTTTCTTCTACTTTCTCATCTATAACTGCAAAAAGAGCTCACTGAGGAATGATTGCAAAAACAGCTCACCAAATTTACCAAAATTCCTACTCCTACTTTCCCCAAACAAATAGCCCACGGAACTCCTGACACTCTGCATAGTTTAAAAAACAACAACAGCAAGCCCAGTCACTTTTGTCACAAAGGAGAATATCACTTGATCTGAGAGATGGATTTTTTTTCAGTACCAGACTAGCTGATGTCACCATCAGCAAGGTAACTGCGAGTTCAAATTTTAAAAATGCACTAGAATTTATTTCTCAGCAATGTGCTTCAAAAGAATTTGTCTATAATGAGTTCCATAGTAGTCTGGAGATGAAAGATGATGACTTATTAAAAAAGATTGTTTATCTGAACATTACCACAAACAAGTATTTGATGGAAATGTCAGCTCAGTATTCAGGGATTTACTTTCTTCTCTGGCATGCCAGGGAAACAGAAGACTATTTACAGGTTTTGAAGCTTTGACAACATGTTGGCTGCTTAGCAGTCTATTGGAAAGTTAGAGAGAGAGATTAAAGCTTATTTTTAGAATTCATGGCTAGCAATGTATAGAGAGAATGTCTTTGAAATGGCAGCCACTTCTAACACACACGTTTCAGAGAACTGTTCCTCTGCTTATCCACCTATCTGTCAGAGTCAATGTTAGAATGAGGAAGCTTTATGCAAACACTAGTCAGTATTTCCCCCCAGAATTTAACAAAAATATCCTTTCTGTTTCACTCTGAAACTTTTCCCTTTTCATTATAATAGAGATAAATTTCTATGAGTTTTATGTAAAAATGAGTGTTTGAAAAAATATTTACTGTTGATGTCTTCATTCAACCCTTCAACTTAATATAGCAAGATGTTACTAAAAGTTCAGAAAAAATAGCATGTCTACTTCATATGAAATCTACACAAAGAAAAGGGGGTTTTATTTTTAGATCTTCTTCATACAGAGGAAAATCTACTTCCTGGAGATCAACTCTGCCTTGCTGCCAATAGCCAAACTGAGAAATTCTGGGGCCATGGATAATTTGAATCAGTTGCTTGCCAGCATTTGTAGGGCATATCTCCATCCTTACAGTACACTGGCTTCTGGCAAGTGTCTGGCACAGGAATTTCACTAAGGTGTAGAAGGAAGTATTTGTTCCATGTACAAGAAATTAGCCATGTGTAGCCAGAACCTGTCTCTGTAGCACCCAGTCTGTCTTGCTGACTGCACTGAGGCAGAACTACCCCAAAGGATAAAAATACAAGACTGTCAGGTAAAGGAGGTCAAACACATGGAAAAGCGGCTTACGTCTCCACTGGAAAATATCTAGGAATCCACCAAGGGAAAGGCTACACACCGTGGCTGTGGAAGCGCAGGATCTAACAGCTGCATTTTCACCCTGCACTCACAGAAACAGAAAAATCAAGTCTGGAAGGGCTCTCAGCAGTCATCTGGCCTGTGCTATGCCCCGAGGCAGAAGTGCCTGTGCACAGGCATCTCCCATTGCTCACACACTTTATTACTCTTAGGGGTCGTGGTACTTTAATACTGGTGTTTCTTCATTGTTGGAGCTTTCTCCTCCATCTTTGTATGAAAATACATACAGCAATGACTGTCACATTCTAGAACTGAGACATTTTTGTGAAACCTTATTACTTTTTAGAAAGATTTAATATATTAAGCAATGTAGATGAAAATTGAGGTATGAGTTCTCTCAAAGGGAAGATTATTTCCTTCACGTTAATTCAGAAATAGTGCTCTTATATCTTTATGTAAATTAGCTGAGTGAAATTGGGTTGTAGAAAGATTATTCCTTATGCTGACCAAATATTACCTTTTTTATGTGTTCCATGGAATTATTTTATACAGTAATGTACACAGAAAAAAAAAAAACTTTTTAAAAAGTTAAATACAAATGTGGAAACTATACTTAATTCTTCTCACTGTCCCTTTTTTATGGGGCAGAAAATTAAATGCACATGAAATTAAATGCAAATGTTTCATGCAAATATAAAACATCATGAAAGAAGCTCTTCAAATTCCCTGAACTATGTTACCCTCATCTAAAGTTTAATTAACTCCTTTTTATTAATTTATTATTTTTGCTCTGGACAGGAGTCTTTCTCCTGTGGCTAATTTATCCCTGAGAAACTGCATGTTTGTGGGATGGGGAAAGCACGTCTTGGGGGAATTCAGTTTGTTGAACAACAATAGAAAAAGAGCAGAAAGGAGGCAAGACAAGAACTCTGCACCCCATGGGTAAGATGTCACAGAGAAGAGGGATGAGAAAACATGTTGATGTCTAAGGTGATACTGATGGTCAGCTGATGCCTCACAAAAACTAGATCATGTTAATTCACTATTAAACCAGTTGATCTTGTGATGTCCCACTTTGGCTGCAATCAATTGAAGTCATTGGAGTACTAGGATAAGTACAGCAGTGAATTCTGATCCTCACTCCTGTCCTTCCAGGCCGATTTAGCAATAGGCATGGTGTCAGTAGCTCTAATTTATTTGTGGAAAAAAAACTCAAAGAGTGTCTTAATGTTGAAATATATGGAGTTGATTGGATTATTTCTGCAAAATCCTATCATAATCCAAAATTCCCTCTGAAGAATTATTTTTAAATAGAACCCACTTCATAATCGGCAACACTCCAGCAAGCTATTATTCTTGCACTCTTATAGAGCAGTAAGATTTTAAGGACAACTTCCCTTTCTGTGAGACTGCCTCTGTATATGTGATTGAAACCTTTAACTAGGATTTTAAATTTCCTACCCTTATGTTCTTGGATGGACAGATTACCCTTTCACTGCTAATGTTTGTGATCAGACAACACTCATCTACTTTTTCATTCAATATAGAAAGTAAATGAAAGTTTCTCCCTAGCCTCTACCCCTTACCCTTTCCCTTTTTTCTCAGGACTTAGCATATTAGAGACAGAATTGGAAGCATCAGATCATGCTGTTTAATTCCTACACAGAAATATGTGGAAAAAGAAGTGTTCAATATCAATGTTCAGTGACAGCTTCATAGCTGAAGCTCCTCACACCAGAATTGAAAGGACTCAAGAGAGAAATCCAGGCACTATCAAAGTTTATGGCAAAGTTTTACTGAGGTCAATGCTACCCACAAAGAATGCAAAGAAAACGAAAGCAACTTTTTCTCTTGGTGCCTCAGAAAACAATTTGCTGTTTGCAAAGAATTTTGCAGAAATTTTAAAAGTCTTATCAAAAATCAAATTTTACTCAAATTTCCAAATAGTTTGAAACTGTATATTAAAATAGAAAAACCATGTTTTTTAAACTGTCATGACTGAGGCCTTCTGCTCCATAGTCTAGTAACCAACTTCCAGTTTTTCCCAAACACTCTTTTCATGGTCACTTATGAATGCACAGACTTCTACTTCTCAAAGTTTGAAAAATGTCTTTTCCTCACCACGTATTACTACCCCTCTCTAACTTGTTCATCTGTGTTGTTCCTCTCTAAATATTTCCCTCTTCTATGACATTTTTCTATGTTGACAAGATCAGAATTGCACATTTTGTTAAAGGTTCAGACATACACCAGTACGAATTATACACCAGAAAAATTATATTTTCTGGGGCTTTTCCTTGTAATTTGTAATATTTTTGGGTGTTGTAGGGCAGTTAGGCCTTACTGGATAAAGAGTTCATGCTTCTGCAAAACACCCATCATTTAAAAAAATATTCCTGAATATTAATGTTTGGTTTCTGTTGTTTTTTAAGTCATTATTAAGATATTTTTCTTTAATTAATTACTTTACATGTACATAGAATTTCCACTGTTACCTAATTATTCAGTCTGTCAAAAATGAGAACTTATTTATGGACAGTAAGAAAAATAAGTTGATAAACAATTTTGTTAAAAATTGATAAGGTTACTCTCATAGCAAACCAGAATTTTGAAGGTTCTACATAGCAAGTGGTATAATAATTTGTGCCTCCTGGGAAAATTTCAACATTTGGATGAAATGTAATTTTTAGTAATCCAGATAAGCAGTGTAATAGGCTACACTGTAGGATATTGCTCTGGTTCCTCTACTGGCATGTGATAGAACCTTTATTCACTGAGCTTCATCTCAAACTAGCTGCCTTTTTCTTCTTTGATGCCTTATCTAGGAAAAAAACACAGAAAAATATGGGCTCCAAATGAGATAAAACCACACAGCAATACCACCATCACCACCAACAATAAAAGCCAGAGAAATGCATCTCTGGTCCCAGGAAGGCTGTACCAGCTGTGAAGAGCTCAGCTGTGACAGGCCCCAGTGAGGATGGCTCTGCACAGTGCCTGTGAGCATTTAGGGAAGCCTCTGCCATGCCAGCTGGAGCTTCACACACCAGCAGTAGCTGGAGCAGGCCCTGGAGAATGCCATGTGTCACTGTGCAGTGACAACGAGGCAGGTGTCACTGAATAACCTCAGTGATCCTCCTTCTGGGAAGCATATTGAGAAAACATCATCTGCGTGCACAGAAACACAGAAAATAACAATTCTTAGTTCAAGTGAGAAAGTCCTTGCGCTGCTTCCCTGACACCTAATCTGAGTGCTTACTTCTAAAATAAGTCATGTCTAAATTATTAGGACAAACAGTGGATCTAAAAAGCAGTAAGTATGTGCTCTCTTGTCTTATTTATTTGCATATATACAGAGTTAGAAAAACTTGGCTCTGCACACGTGCAAGTGTTAAAATATGATGGCCATTAGCACTGCTGGCTGCAGGCCCTACAAATTCAACCTCAATTGCAACTAAGATAACCAAAATCTTGGTAGCCAAAACACATAAATAACATGTAACTGCAGAAAATTTACACCACCATGATCTTCATGTAAATCAGAAGCATATACTAGTATTAATGTAAATATTGCAAATGTAAACATTGGAAACATCAAGTGCAGCAGACTTGAAAGGAAGAGTAATTTACTTACTGACTACAGGAAAACATCCAAGTTGCTTAATATTGTCATAGGGCTTGTAAATCAGCCTTAGTTGTGCAGCCTTGCAGAATACCATTTCAATATTGTTGAGCTTACTGATCTGTAGAGCTACAGAAGTTTAAATGAAGGGAATGCAGAGCTGTATTTTTTGTGGGTAATTATTAAGAAATGGCTTGGAAATTATCAAGAAACTGCCATTAATTGCTGACATACTGACACTGACAGCAAAAAGTAGGTAGCATTAGTTCAAGATGAGAAGATACAAACTCAAAAGAAACCCCTTGATGAAAAGTCCTATGGCACAAGTGTCACTTAGGACTACCAATTTGCTGAGACTTAAATAACTACAAAGTCAGTGAAAGAGCATTCATTTATTGCAGAGACCATTTTTAAGGGGCCATATGAGTTTATTTCATACACTTTCCAATTGTGTTTTTTTTTTCTTTATTGAGAGAGAAATATTAATACTTTGGTTAATGGAGGAAAGCAATATAGATATGTAAGTGTATAACATCATATTCTCCAAATGATTCTGTCAAAGGATTTCTGACTAACGCAATAATTTCATAAAAAGTCACCCACACAATAGCTCAAAAACTTACTTGTCCCTGCTCTAATCAGATGTAGCCTCAGCCAAGATGCTCATGTACCCTGAGCAGCACAAACTAGGCTACTGTTGCAGCAAAGGGGAAATCAGTATAAGAACTGAGAAATATCTTTAGTGTTAAGTTGAAGGATCTTGGAGAAAAGCTAAACACAGCCCAATGCAGGTTCTCTTTCTTGCAAACTCAGAACCCAAAGCTGCACCCCAGAGCATCCAGGTAGAGCAGGGCAGGGAGAGGCTGCCCCTGACTTTTCAATCTGCTGTGCAGAGTGGGTAGAGTAAATCCAGCCCATCCCTGATCCTTGTTTGATTCATTTTATGCAAAGTCTCACTGGGAATGACCAGGGATCTAACACAGAGTGTTCAGACACTGTTCAGCACCTCCAGGTTACAGTGAAGCAAAGCTGTAAAAGGGGTTCTGGTGGATACTGTAGCACTGTGTACACAAATACCTATTGTAAGAGGGGTTAAAATAGAGATACATTTTAAGAATAACATGATTAATTGGGTACCTAGGAAAGTCTTACAGTTTGTCTTCTAGTAACAATAAAAAAGGATATGAGTACTTTTAAAAAGTCTCCATCTGTACTTTAAAATTTGTGTATAGATTATTGTCTTTTTTTTGTTGTTGTGCACCATGGAAAATGCAAAACAAGACCCTGGTTACATCAAAAAGGTTTTCAGGAAGCCTCAGGAAATCAGAAAAAAGTGGAAAGAAATTAAGAAAATATATCTTAAAAGGATAATTGTTGGATTTATAGGTGCCATAAAATGGCTTTCCTTTTCAGCCTGGGGTAGATTGCAGAAAACATGAGGTCACCAATCACATGACCAAGTGAAGACACTCAGACTGTGGAGTATAAACCATTATTTCTTTCCATATTCAGGTTTTCACAAATAATTTGGATCTGGGTTCTGGGTTTCTATATAGACACTAACAATATAACTAGAGCTCCCATTCATCAGAGGATGCAAATTCAAGTACTTCCTTTGGATGTAACTGAAGAATACTCTTTTGGTTCAGCTGCCATTCTGGTCTGACATTCAGAGCAGACACAAGTGTATATACCAAATCAACTAATTAAATCAAATGCACCCATATGAAATTTATAGCCTCCTACACAATTGAGTCTAACAAAAATATGAAGCCCACAGGAAAATTTTAGGTTAAAGAATGATCTGCTGTTTAATATCTTTGTGAAATAATTACTTGGATGCTTTAAAAATTATTAGGTCTTATTAAAATTTAAAATTTAAAAATTATTTAGGTTTTAAAATAAACTCCAAAAATTGAACTAGAGGTTGAGAAGACCCAGATTATGGCAGTTGCATGCTCAATGGCTTTCATTGCCATGCAAAGTATCATGCCATGGGTACCTAACATACAGCTTGGCATTGCTTTACTTTTTGAAAAACTCATATTCTAGGGTTTGGTTTTGCAATCCAAAGTTGCTCACTGGAGTAATGAGCCAGAAATTTGTTAACAAATGGCACGAACACAGTTTACAGAGTATTTGTAAAGCTTTTATCTGATAATATAGGCTGGAAGCAAGGAGGTAGAACATTTTGTTCCATGATTCATAAAGCAAGTCTGCATTGCAGATGACTGAACAGTGAAAACTAGAACAAATGCACCTGTGTGAACTTCTGGCTTCCCAAACAAGACTATTGCACGTGGGACTAGCTCAGATGTCTCTGTGCCACACAGCAGTATGCACTGGGGACCTACAAGACACTCAAACAAATCACCTTCCTAAAACGAGTATAATATCACCTTTTCACTCACGACAAAGACTGCTGCTTCTCAACCACTGTGGTTCAGAATAAGATAGTCTGCAGTGTTGAAAAGCAAACTGTACATTAAAGAAATAACTCTTAAAAGGTTGCATGTATTATTTACAGTTTTGTTTGTTACTGTGGAAAGTTAGCTCTTAGTATTTTCCATATTAAATAGAGAACTTTGTATTTTCTTTTTTTAAATACAGTCTTGTAGTTTTGGTCAGCTTTGTACAAACAACTCCTCCAGACTGCCTTTGAAAAAAATGTTCTCTTCACTAGATCTGAAAGAAATCTGTTTCTCATAAGCAAGAGGAAAGAAGAAGAGGAAGGAAAGAAGGAAGGAAGAAGAAAATTTTAGGACACATAATGAATAAATTCCATTAAATGCAATAGTGGCTATGTGCTGAATTATAGTACTGAGTCATGTTTCAGTGTCATGGCCAAGGTTGCTTTATCGATCTGTCCCTTTTCTACCAGTAAGCAGACTCCAGCTGGGACTTTTCAAAGCCATCTAAACTTGAACATGTACTTTTAATTTCAAATACACTGGGTCCCCAAACTTAGACTTCTTTGAAAACTGTAGCCTAACTAAGCAGATATATTTTCTTGAGGACAGCATGAATAGCCTCTGTCTGAGGAGAAGCTCTGAAAGAGTTTATGGATAGCTAAGGCATTAAGAATCTCTTCATCTCCAGGAGCAGCTGGTGCACAGGAGGGATGCACAGGTCTAACCTTCCCCCAGCCACTGCACAAATCTCATGAGAGGAGCCTCCACTCATGCTCAGAGGAAGGCAAGCTGATTACTGGCAAAGCTGAGCTGTGAATCACATCCCCATACAATTTCATTGCAGAGGACAATATTTACAGTGAATCTGTCATCCCAGCCCAAGCACATCTTGGGAAATACAGAATGTACTCATTATAAAGCCCTCCTTTGGTGGGCAGGCCAATTTTAGTTTCCTGTCTGCTGCTTTTCCCCTCCACCATTGTTTAGTGTACTCTACTTCTTGATTATACAAATGAGGTTTACTTTTTTTGAGCATTTTAGTTCACCAATAACATTTGCTGTAGAGCCCCACAAATACCTGTAACAACACAGCTAAGGGAAAGACAAACAGAGGGGAAGGGAGTTGGATAGAACAGGAGGAGAGGACTTGGACAAATATGACCACTCTCCCTCAAAGCCAGGTTTATCACTGCAGCCAGAGACATGTTGTGAAAAGGCAGTACAATCACAAAAGGTATGCAATAGCCAGTGCTCCTCAACTGCATTCTGAAAGAGCAGATGGCTAAAGAGACTCAGCAAACAGTGGGAGAGTAGGAAATAGAGATGACCCTAAAGGAACTGCTAATTCTCATCATTCCCCTCACAGGGATGGGAACTCACCATTTTCAAGATACAGGTAATACTCAACTACTTTTTAAAATATTTTAAAACTTACAGTGCAGAAAAATAAAGAAATAGTTACCAGCACTCAGAACTAAAACTTACCTAAGGATGGTTAGAAAGAGGAGGAGGAGGACAAGGAATATAAAATGGTAGGGAAAAGAAAGGAAAATAGGGCAAAATAAGTGCAAAGCAGGACAACATGATGGAGAGGAGCCTCAGGGCTCGCAGAGCAATGGACAAGGTTGTGCTGCCAGGCTGGCAGAGGATGCTGCTGGGAAGCAGCAGGGTCTGTGCCCAAGTGTCAGGCTAGGTTAGGGTATTAATCCCACACACTGCCACAGTGATGACAGACAATGTGAGCATAGCCATAAGTTGCGCCTCTGTTTAAAGAGCTCGCCGACAAAAATCTGATTAACTTATATATAAAATCTGTAACTCAAAACTTACCTGAATAGGATGATGAAATCAGCACTTTCAGGTATGAAAATATTCCACTTTCCACCAGCTTTGCCTATTGCCTTCTTTTATCTTCACTTCCTTATCTACACATGCATTTCCTCTTTTTCACTTTCCTTTTTAGCACTTGAACAAGATGAGGGGTACCATATTTCTTTTGAAGATGCACACTCATGGAGATACATGCATGATGGATATTGTTTTTTTCATATATGTAGTACATTTCACCTGACCATTTCAAACTGTAATCAGTCTGAAAGTTACAGAGATATTGGATAGCCAGCAAAAAAACTGTCTACATCAAATTTCCAAAAAAGGACACTTTCTAGCAAGCCTACATGCATGACTAATTTACTTAAGGACAGGAAAAGAAGAAAGGAGAGAGAAGAGGAGGAGAGGGGAGGGGAGGGGAGAGTTCATTTTCCAAATGCAAGACAAAAAAATTACAGAAAAGTCCAATATACCAATCTGATTTTTTTAATGAAATGGACCAATTCTGCTTCTTATGACTTTTGACATCTTGTAATTCAACATGTAGAGCTGAATCACACAGGAACTCTTAGGGCATGATTTAGACATCTGCTTTAGGACTATACTCTGAATATACCTACTTCTCCTAATATCTTTAATAGGAATTTAGGATTATTAGCTCCATACAGCAAGATGAGTATCCATCTAATGGGCAGACCCCTGAATCATGCTTCACAAGCACGCAGCTGTTAGAAAAAAAAGTGAGTTTCACCTGGGTTTTGACCCACTCACTGTCTAACTCCAGACAAATTGTTTCTGTGGCAGTTCTCCCGTAACACTTTGCCTTTTGTCTGTCACTCTCTTTCTTAATACTCAGGGGAGAAATAGATGTGTACCTGGTTGTCATGAAAGCATTTACCTGGTTGTCATGAACTTGCTCTGAAAAATAGGAATTAGTTTACCATTGTAATCATCTGCGTATATCTTCAAAGTTTTATTCAATCTGTGGGTAAAATAGATTGAGGTCATTTTTCTCTTCTCTTAAGAAACTGAAGCTGATCTTTGCCCTTGTTGAGCATTGGGGTCTGCACAAGATATCTGCCAAACAAACAGTCCCTCGAGGGCAGTAGTGCAGCCCCAATGCCTACCTTGTGATGGACATGACCTCAATAAGGAGTTCTGCTAATGGCACTCAGGAGGCACAGAAACCACAGCTTTTTCCTCCAGCCGTGTCACTTTAACAAAGTTAAGAGAATTAAACTGGAATGTGAGCACTGCATGAGACAGTTGTTGAAGGTAGATCTGGATGAACAAACAAGAAACTGCAGTAGCTACATAATTTCTCCCATTAGGACTGAATTCATTCATTTTTCCAATACCTCCATCTCCCTGTCCTTTAAAAGATGAGAGTGCACCTTTCTCTATAGCTGCTGGAAGATTTAAAAACAGTTTTGCGAAATGTTTGGATCATACACCTGACACATCATTCTTGAGATGCAGATAGATTATTTCTAGGTGCAGAAATTTTGCTGCCTCAGAGCAGACACAATGTTAGTGCTGCAGGCAGGGAGGAGAGCACTGCTTTGTGCCTTAGAGAGCTGTCTTGTTGCTCTGAGAGCAGTGGGACTGCCAGGCCTCTGCTTTGGCATGAGATGTAGAGTGGACCTGGATGATTTAGGCACACTGCAACAGTCATTTATGTGAGTATCCATATTGTTTCTTTAAAGTTCTTTACACTGTAAAAACAACCCCTGTGTAACATTGACCTAAATGCATTTGAACTGCAGCAGGGTAGGTGAGATGACTCTTTATATCACTGTTGGCTGCCTTTTGTGTTAGGAAGGCAGATTCCCAAAGTGCAGGTGTCTGCCACAGCAGGTAGGACTGGGGGCAATGGCACTTTTATGAGGCATTTAAAATCTGCAATTTTGCATTGCCCAAGGGAAATGGCAGGCAATATTCACCACAAACATGCAGGCAGGTTTCCAATAATCACACATATTTCACTTCCCCCTTTTATGTTTTAATCTATTCCTAGAGTTTCCTTCATATGCTGTTTCATGTTTTTGAATTTTCCTTTACAATTCTGTAATCATCTTAGGAATTTACACCATCTTTTTTTCACTTCACACAGCAATAACACCCTTTCTTCTCCATTAAGCCAGGCTGTTCAAGGCTCTGTTTCAAAGCCTAGCAAGGGTTGTGTGTCATGCTGGAGCACTACAAAGACTTAGAAATAACTATATACAGTTGTATTCAGTACTTTCTACATTCAGAGTAATGAGAACTAACAGAACTTTAGGTAAAACTGCATTATGGTAACTATAATGGGATTTAGGTTTTTTATCTCAATGGTAAGTAGTACTTTAAAAAAGAACGGTCTTGCCTTTAGAGTATTCTAATAACCTCCTTTTTCTCCTTAATTTTGTCAATGTGTATATTGTCTGACACAAAAAATATGCTGATGTACATGATTTAAGTCATGTTCACTGTGCAAGACTGCAACCTAGCACGTATTTTTCACCTCATAATTTCCAGAAATACAAGTGTACTAATGGAAAAGATCTATATGCTGGAGACTATATTTTGAAATTTAACAGAATAGTGAAAAGAATCATTTAAAATGCTTAATTTTCAATACCAGCAGTGAAATCACGGCTGTGATTAGTGACATATATTCAATTACAGCATTGATGAACTACTTGTTCTTCAGAAAACATCACTTTTTTGGGAAGTCAATATTACTGAGAAAATTAATTTTGAAGAGAAGAAAATCATTCAAAGAATGAAAGAAGTCAAAGACTTAGGAACATGCTGAAAATGCTTATATTTATGGGTGAAAATGCTTTCTTTTAACAATTCAGGACAAGTTTCACAGGACATAGTTAGCAACCTTCATATGATGACAGAATTTCAACAGCAGCATGACGCCCAGTTGAAATGTAAAGGCAAAAAATATTCAAACTTCATTGAGACATGAATAAGGCTGGAGGAGAGAAAGTGGCATCTGTTTTGTCCATATCATGAATTTGCATGTAAGGGGAAGATTATGACTTCGCTCACGGTTCTGATTTTTCACATCCGTGTTGCACTTCACATCAGTACTCCAAGACCTCCTTGTTAGCAAATATCATGTTTAATTTAATTTGTGCATATGACTTTTTCATATATCTGTATAATAGCCTGCTGTTCCCTGCTTTATCCCGTCCCGGTACCGGCGGCAGAGCGCTAGCGTGAACCTGGGAGGCTGTTCGCGTTCTGAAAGCCTCCCCGGTGACCCTATGGAGGGCACCGCTAGTCCGCGTCCCGGTCTGAGGAGATGCTGCCCTCAGAGCACGGCGACATCGCAAAGAACTCCCAGAGAAGGAGGGCTCTTGGTATGTAAGTTCGGTAGGTTTATAACCTCCAAGGGGCACAGAGACCAAGAGCCAAGAACAGCTCATTACATGGCTATTTAAGGGAGGAACAACATCCAATAAACTGAGGGTAAGGGGCAATCCATGGGAGGGGCCGGGGTACATTGCCGAATGGGGTTTAGGGAGGGGCGGGGAAAGAGAGAACAACGAATGAACAAGGGAGTGACAGGGAATTTCCCAGAAGGGGGAAACATAACAGACAAATCAAGGAACCAATAACAGGAACTTGGGGTTCGTGGCTCCGGGGGAAAACTCTCTGTCCGTGGAACATGCCACCGGAAATCCTCTTCCTTCCTGGTTCCGAACCGCCGCAACAATAGCCTATAGTTAGAGTTGATGTGTGTCATTTGTCCTGACATCCCACTTCCCCTCAAGGTTACTCCTTGAGGTTGAGCAAAAGACATTTGCCCAAGGTATCAGTATGGTTGGGTAACACCAATATCTACTTAATAATTGTTTTTTCTAGCTTTAATACAATTGTTTTAATATAATTACTTCAATATTGCTTCAATATTGAACTATAACAGTTGTTATAGCTCCTATACTCTGTAGTAAATAATTTTGATTAAAATATTTTTGTCTAATCCTTTTCATAATTTATATGTTTATAAATTATAAATTTATAAATGATAAATTATAAATTATAAATCAGGTATTCTGTCCTTAATTCTGCAAGACAAAGCCGTATAAAGGTTCAATTACACCTGTATAATCTTTTAGGAATAAACCATTGACAAAGTCTGAGGGTAAGATTGGATTCAGTCACTCACAGGCTTCTGTCTGACAAGGAGTTTAGAAACCAAGGGGGTCCTTTCTGCACCTCGTGACTCATTGGGACAAAGGCTTTTTTTAATAAACTTGGTCTGAAGCTGCCACTCTGCCCACACCAGCTTTCCTTCTTCTGCTCTCAGATATCTTAATGCAAGTTAGATTTGTTTGGTTTTGGTTTAGTTTGTTGGGCTTTTTTTGAAAAAGCCCTAATAAATATCCAGGTGCCTTATGCAAGATTTTCCTGGAGACCTTGCTAACTGTATGACAGAAAATGGGATAGCAGAAAACGTTAATGCTCTTGGCAGGACATACAGGACTGTGTCTCCTGAGCCCTTATCAGCTATGCCCTTGGGCCTCCTGCTGAGCAAGACCAGCACTACTCCACCTGACAACATTCAGAAGAGAAGTACTATAGGTGTTTTCAGGGGGAAAAAAATGAAGTCTTTCTGTACTTGCTGTACTCCTGTGGGTGAAACAGGATTAATTGAAGACCAGCTCCTTCCCTTTACAGCAAGCATCCTTGTTTGCTGTCAGCACCCATGCTTCTGCCTCTGATGCCATCAGGGGCTCCCTAAGGATGTTCCACCTTGGTTTCAGGTCTCCAGCTTGTCCCTGCTCCTTCTCCTAACTGATGCCTGCAGTCCACCTCAATCCATATGACCAAGACTGACTGAACTCAGTGCCTGCAAAAAGTCTGTCTTCTGAGACTAAGGATAGCCTGAACCAACACCCAGCAGCTTTGATATAGTACCATATACTCAGAACAAAAACCTGACAGGGAAAAACACTCAGAAACAATCTTGACTGTCATCCAAATTCCAGGCTGTCATCCAAATTCTGCAAAGAAGCTCTAGGGCTGAAGTACTTCAGACCATCTCTGCAGAGTGTCTGTATTGGTCAGTCCTGTCCTACTCCCCAAATTATTTAGTGACTCCACTGCTTCACCTAGTGGTGTCTGATCTGACTGAGGGCTACCAAAAGGAATAAAAACAGTAACAGCAGATGCCTCACTTCCCAGTGGGAGTGCAACTTAAGACCACTCACCCACTTTGCCTCAGCACTAGGGATTTCCATTAAATTAGAGTTTTGGGAGGTGAGTGTGTGGTCTGAGCCACTGAGGTACACACACTCATAGCACCAAGAGAATAATCTTTGAATATTCCATATAGCCTTAGTGTCTCCACTAGGTTTCACCCAAAACAACTGCTCTCAGTAGATGAGAAGCCTGTCTCTAGGCTTTGTTTAGAAACAGAGGGAAAGAGATTATAGGACCAAGCTGTTATTCTAAGTGAGGCTGCAACTTTAAGAAGCTTCTCAGTGACAGATGGTAGAGGAATATAGAACCATCACACTCTCTATATCCCCAATCTGATCTGAAATTTAAATAACTTGACTCATTAAAGGATAATGCATATGCACTTATACAACGTAAAAAAATCAGAACAACCTAAATCAACAAGCCCGATTTCAAGCTTAATGTTAGTCTGTGATAGGTCATTAAAGGGTATCAGCTTTGGCACAGGGTAAAATTTCTCAGATAAAAATGACAGCAACGGGAGGTTGTCACAGGCACAAGTAATCTCTTCTAAAACACTGAGACTCTATAGCTGCAGCCAGAAATCCTGTCCCCTAAATCATGTTAGAAGGATCCAGATGAGAGTTAGTTTTTAAAAAAGGAGGAGTACATACCTGCAAATTCTGTTCTTGACTAATACATTCAGTTAGCTTGGTATCCATGCCTTGCAAGGCCTGAATCTGAAACTGTCATTTAAAATCTTTCTAGTGCCACACAATTTAATTTCTACTTTTCTTTCCTCCTCTTCTCCTCCTACACAGCATTAGTAAATTATTTTAATTTAATGAGGTCTCAAGGGTGTTGTTATTTACATACACTTTACTGTTCCATGGGAGTCAGTAACATTTGCAATAGATTGAGTCTGGATAGCTGACAAAATCTAGACATTAAGATACCATTCCAGTCAGTGTGCAATAATATAATGCCAAACACCCCATTAAGAACAGTAATTGCAGTATGGGGGAATCATATCTCAGAAATGGAGCTCCAGGTCCTGATACTATTTTTCTCATAAGAGCAGAGCAACTTCTTTGTGGTAACACTGACCTGGCTGATTCTATCCTCTGCAAGGGAAGGGACCATGTGGAGAGGAAGGGACAGATTATTAACGTGTTGCAGAAATGTGCAAATGCAGGGAGCTTGTCAGACAAATAAAACTGCACGAGGTTAAGTGGAGGTGGCCAGGACCTTTACAAGGCTAAGAACCTGGAGAGGTGAAAGGAGATGAAAAGCAATTCTGTGCTGCTGTCTTATTTACTGTGATAAATGTATCTGAAGGAGGCAACCAGGGCAGAGACATTTCCTCAAAGATATAATTTCAAAACTGTTTAATAAAATTCTTAGCACACTAAAGTAATAAGAAGTAACAATCAGTATTTTGTTTTTTTTAAATCATCCTTTTCCACAGAAAAGGGGGTAACAGATACGTCAATAACAGGGAAAAAAAACCAGCAGGGATTTTTTTTGTTATTTAAAAGTTTTTTTAAAATTTTACATCAGTTATTTGTCTGATTGTGACTCTTTTCCTTGGATATTGTACCTGATGTTAAATTCCATTTTCTACAGCAGACTCTAAGTCATGTTTCCTCCTGTAGTAAGCACCCTGGTATTTTTTTCTTCCTTCCTTAGACTTTATTAACTCTGATTCAAGAGTCTAATCCAATTGAGTGTTTAGTTCTTTACCACTTTTAATCTGAGGCATTGTGTTTCATAGGAAAGTGGTTGTTACAGAAAAGTCTTTTACGGTGTAGGATGAAGGAACTTGTTCCAGCTGTGGAAAGGAACAAAGCAGGAAGGAGTCTGAAAAACATACTAGGAGTTAGTAAGAATGCATCAGGAAAAGGGGGAGTAGCTACATATCAGCTGAACCTCCTAAAAAAAAGACCATTTCAATTTTGTCTGGATCCAGAGTCACCTGAAAAGTAATCATAAACCACTGCTGACAGACAACAGAAAATTAAATTAGTGAAATCTGTGGAGAAAAAAAAAAAAGGTATTTTACTTTGCGTTTTTTGAGCAAAGTTGTTTTATTGAAGAGAGGAGAGGAGGCAGGATGGGCCCTGGTGTGCTGCAGCAGACTGCCAGGATGTTCTTCACACCACAGGGCTGTCTGCTGGGACCCCCTAAGAAACAACTTCCAAACACAACAGAAGAGCTTCGTTCTGCTTAGGCAGTTACATAATTTTTCCCCCTTTTAATTAAGAAGAAAGCCTAAATCCAAGATATACTTTTACATGTTACAAGATGTAGCTCTGCTTCCACCCATTTCTGGTGAGCTCACCTTAGAAGAGGTGGTAGCACCGGGAGCTACGAGGAGTCTAGAGAGCAACACTCCTTTCTAATCCTTGCTTGAATTAGCCACCAGGAAAGGCAAGTCAGGTGCTTGATAGATATGGTGGAGAGATAAAGGCACAAAGTGCAAGTGCTAGGTGAGCCAGGTTAGCTTTGGGTCCCCCAGCAATTGCTGCAGGCCAGTGCAATCTCCTGCACTCACATCACAGGCTGGAGAGGAAATCACAGAGGTCTGTGGGTGGATGCACCTGCTCCTCTCAACTGCACCAAGCAGGATGAGACTGCTAATTTGGATTTATAAATCAAACTGTAAACATTCCCTGCATCTAAGTGTAGTGCTCAGCACTTAAACCTGAAATGGGGGGGGGGGGGGGGGAAGGAGTGTGAATGCTTTTCTTTGGAAAATATGGTAATAGTGTTCTTTCACTATTACACAGACTGTCTAGTAATTGCAAGCACAGAATATACATTTCTATTGTTCTTCCAAAATGCCTGTGTCCTTTTGGGGTTTGTGGATGGCTTTTTGTTGCTGTTTCCCATCTAAGTCAGCTATGGTAAGGCCTCTGAGCATCTAGCTTTCAGCCTGCTGTGTGCATATGCATGGGAGGAAAAATGAGTTCCCAACTTAAAAGGCCTTTGAAGTGATTCATGGCAAACATATGGCTATTTTGCACCCAGACACGCCCATTTTTCTTCTTCCAAGTGTTTAATCAGAGCTATCATGCTAAGCTTCTAAACAGGGCTGAAAAAAGAAAATTTAGCTTTTCATATGCTTTTTTGTAATTTCCCTTCCCTATTTAGTATCTAAATTCCAGAATTGGCAGGAATGTCATTACATAAAATGATCAGTACCCTTGCTCCAGGGTTTTAGAAGGCTATTTTCTTAATAGCCGTATATATAAATGGACTTTTAGCTTTATTAATAGTCTACATAAAGGAAAGGAGAAATCCTTTAAAAACATGTTTCCAGGAAAATGTTGAATACTGCTGAATTTTGTAATATAGAATCCTTTCTCTCTTTCAAGAAGTTTCTGCCAGGAGGAAGAGCTGTCACCAATAGTAATATTATGAATCTTTATGATTTTCAGAAGTCCTGATTTTGTTTATATTTCTGAATTACAGATACTCAGGGGAGGCAAGCAAGATAAATGTCTTGAATACTGTTAAGTAGCATGTAGATGGCCAACTATGGAAAAATACAAAGACAGAAAAAGGGGTGGCTTTTTTTGATTTCTTTCAGGTGGAGGTAGGATGTTCTTTTGTTTTCTAAATTGTTTCCTGCTGGCTGAGGCCATGTTTATTCATGCAGATTAAGCTATTTGAAAGTGCAGGGTAGCACAAGCAATGGACAATTTCTCCAGCCAAAAGGTAAGATGTAAGACAGCTTATTTGCTTTAAATGAATCTGTGCCAAGTAAACTTGAAGAAAATAGCTTCAGTTATTTTAAGTCACAGTGGTCCAGATTAACCCTTCAGCAGAGAAGCAGGCGTATTACTTCTGTAGAAATAAAATACAATGTAATTTTAAGTGTACCTTATTATCTTATTCATGAATTTTAGGTTTGAATGCTCTTAGGTAAGCATACTATTGACTTGAAAGCCATTTAACTTTGTCTTCTTCTAGACAGACATTAAACACTGAAAAAAGAGCACAGCCAGAAAACAGGGGAAAAAAAACCCAAAAAATTAAAACCTATGAACAACAAATCCTTCCTACTGTTTTCTCTGTTTCCACACAAATTTTCAGAATACAAGTTCATCCCCAGGTTATTGAAGTGAATCACTGGAAGGATATCAAGAAACTGGAAGTCACCTTTAATTTCTGAATGTATATTAGAGGATGAATAAAACCCCTCTGTACGCAAGTATAGACAGCGTATTTTAACTTGGTTGAATGCTTCACTCAGCAGCAAGACTTTTCAGTTTGAATACATAGGTGCCAGCAGCTCTGTAAGGATGTTCAACTGAAAGGACTTTGATTTCACTCAGATGTTCCATTTTCAGGCAACTGCTTAATATCCTTCCATTCACAAAGAGTTCAAGTTTAGCCTGTCAACCCACTAGAAGAAATTCCAGACTCTAGTAAATACAAACCTTTGAATTTCCAAGTTTATTCCTGACCAATTAATGTCAATCTGTTCTTTAAACAAGAAATAATTTTCTTTAAAAGCCCACTCCTTTCCTCTTTTCCAAAGCCATTTTTTAAAAATTTTGCCAAACTGTCAGACTTCAAGTGCTCAAAGGCTTTATTTTGTATAGCTGTAATAAATGTAAAATTCAAAAACAGTTATAAACACAGGATGTTGAGGTGAGGATTTTTAGGAAGTCACCAAATAGTGGGAAAAAAAGATACAGTAAAAGAAAAATCATTAAAATTATTATCAGATGATAATACTGTGAGTATATTAAGAATGAAAAGATTTATGGCTTCAGGCATGTAACACTTAGCATAGATATAGTGATAAAAATTAGGCAACTTTTGACTTACAAACAACTAGAGACATGGTTTGCAAATGTCACCAGCTGAATGCAAGTGATGTATTTTTTATGATATCCTAGGCACATACAGACTAGAAGACTCTTTATGTCTGCTGGATTTGCTGGTGTTTCATGACCCCAGAGAATCTCTAATTAGATTTTCTTTAAAGAAATCTTACTTTTAATTTCCATTATTTACAAGAACAGTTAATTTACTTCAAGGAAAATTCCTTCTTCTCCTACAGCTGCAATTCTTCTGAACAAACACATTGCATAGAAACAACATCCCTTTCAAAAAGTAAAGTCCACAAACCACCACCAAGGCCTGTCTTTTAAGTTAAACATACATGCCTAGCTTTTTCACAATGCATTACAGAGACAGTTGGATTTCATGGGTGGATTGTTAGATGAATAAGAAAATGGTTGAATAGTCACATCCAGAGGGTAGTGGTCAATGGCTCAGACTCCTGATGGGCATCAGTGACAAGTGGTGTCCCTCAGGGGTCTATACTGGGATCAATGTTATTTAATATCTTCATTAATGACATTGATATTGAGATTGAGTGCACTCTCAGCAAATTTGAAGATGACATCAAGCTGAGCTGTGTAGTTGACACTCCTGAAGGATGGGATGCCATCCAGAGGGACCTGGACAAGCTCGAGAAGTGGAATATGATGAGTTAATAAGACCAGGTGCTGGTGCTGCACCTGGGTCAGATCATCCCCCAGTATCAGCCCAGGCTGGGCATGAACAGACACAGAGCAGCCCTGCCCAGAAGGACTTGGGGATGCTGTGGGTGAGAGGCTGGACCTGCCCCAGCCATGGCACTCACAGCCCAGAGAGCCAAACGTGTCCGGGGCTGCATCCAGAGCCCCGTGGGCAGCAGGGCAGGGAGGGGATTCTGCCCCTCTGTTCTGCTCTGGTGAGACCCACCTGGAGCTCTGCATCCAGAGCTGGGGTCCCTGCACAGGAGGGACAGTGACCTGCTGGAGACAGTCCAGAGGAGGTCACCAAGATGATCAGAGGGATAAAACACCTCTCCTATAAGAAAAGGCTGAGACAACTGGGTTTGTTCAGTCATGAGAAGAGAAGTCTCCAGGGTGATTTTACTGTGTCCTTTCAGTACCTGTTGGAAGGCTCCAAGAAAGGTGACAAGAGACTATTTACAAGGGCCTGTAGTGACAAGACAAGGGGAAATGCATTCATTTGCATGAAAGAGGGCAGGGGACATTAGGTAGAAATCCTTTACTGTGAGCGTGGTCAGGCACTGGAACCAGTTGCCCAGAGCCATTGTGGGTGTTACATCCCTGAAAGTGTTCAAAGTCAGTTTGGATGGAGCTCTCAGCAACCTGGTCTAGTGAAAGGTGTCCCTGTCCATGGCAGGTGGGTTGGTAATTTTAAGGTCCCTTCAAACCCAAACCATTCTATGATTCTATGATATAAAGGGAGTAAATGCATATGTTCAATGTGCTAACTTACTAGCACTTGTGAAAAACTGCAAGGCAAAAAGCTGTTACTATAAAAGTTCTTTGTTTATATGCAGGAAACTAATTGGGGAATGTATGTTGTATTCCATAAAGTAAGCAGAACATCTGATATTGCAAATCTGATATTAAAATGCAATTAGAATAATTTTTATTTCTGAAAGTAATTTTTCATTTAATAAAACAGTGGAAATACAAAGAACTTTGCTAAGAGAGACAAACCAAGGGATGAACTTGTGTTCTGGCTCTTCTGGTTCATCTTATCTTCTACAAAATTGCTCACTAAGTATTCATTAGACCTAGGGTATTGAAGAAGGAATGGCATGAAACCAGGGAGGTTTAGGTTGGGTTTCAGGAAAAGATTTTTTCACCCAGAGGGTGGCTGGGCACTGGAACAAGCTCCCCAGGGAAGTGGCCACAGCACCAGCCTGACAGAGTTCCAGTGTTTGGACAATGCTCTTAGGAACATACACGGTGGAGTTCTTGGCTTTGTCCTGTGCAGGGCCAGGAGCTGGACTTGATGATCCTTGTGGGTCCCTTCCAACTCAGCATATTCTGTGATTCTATTAAATATTTGTCAGTTCTCACACCCAGTAGAAAGGGCCTACGTTTTCAATAAAAATGCATGCTTTACAAAACCAGATAAAGAACAAACTTCACAAAGGAAAATCCAGTGTTTACCTCCTCAAATCTCTTTGCTACCTCTAACACCTGTCCTGCATCTCCCACCAAAGAGCTCCCTTGCACAGGAGGGATTTGCTCTGGTGTCACTGAGGACACGCTACAGAGGTAACAGGATTGCAGGAGTGCAGCTGAGGACAGGTTTTGGCTCACAGAGTCTTTCTTACTGGTCATGTAATGTGTGATGGAAAGATCCCAGTCTGACTCTGACAGACTGCATCGGCTTGTCAAAGCTGGCAGCTAAGCAAATAAAAATCTTGTTTATTGTAACCTGGGAGCATTTGATAAGGATTGATTGAGACACAATACACACAGACTCCCAGAGTATAATACATAGAAGCTCTTTCTGTTCAAATAGAGCCATGTTTCAAAGAAGCATTTGGGGTTTATAACCTCCCCTATCTCCCATTCATCCAGAATAAACATTTTAATTTGCGTGCCCAGATTTTAATTGGTACAGCATGTGGAATTAATAGAAACCATTATCAGCTAAATCAGCATGACCCTTCTGTGAATTAAAATATGTCGCATATTTAGAACACTAAATGAGAGAATGGAGCTCTCTAACGGCTAAATGCAACAATTTTCTGTAAACTAGGAGCACACTCAGCGCGCTGCCACAGAGTTTCTGTCTTTGAAGTACGTTCAAAAATTTAAGGAAGGAACAAAGATGCTGGTGGGTGTATTCCTAATGCTTTCTCAGCCCCTCTTCCCACTGAAAACAGTGTTCAGAAGAAAAGAAAAAACTAACTCTTTAAGGCCCCAAAGTATTTGAACAGAATTATTAAAGAGTGGTTGCAGATAGAATTGGCAGCAAAGAGAAAATACATATAATCAACTGAAAAATCAGAGGGAACAGAAAGGATGAGATTATTTCTGAGTAATAAAATATGCCAAAAATTATGATGATTCCTTTCCACCCAAAGGTACATTTGAAATGGTATTACTGAGAATCTAGGGTGGTTTGAAATGACTGGACAACAACACAGTTTAAGACCTCATTTGGGAAATTTCCTGCTAGCCTGTCTTATATAACTAATAAGAGGATTATATACTTCAAAGCTGGGTTTTATCATCCTATTGTGCTGACCAGGGCCATCAGTTCACTGGTTTGGCTGATAAACTGGAATTAGATGTCAGAAATGGACCTTTTCATAATAGTAAGTAGTTATATATCCTGAACAATTTATAATTCAAATAATCAACAGCAGCAATTTGCAAAATATGGTAGTGAAATTCAATAGCTAACTGAACTTTAGACTCCATTAGAAATGGAAACAGTTTTGACTAAAATTAGAACAATGCCAAGGTGCTACAAAAAAGAATGATGGTATTACCTGCCACCAGAAGAAAGCTATTTTTATGACCTGCAGTTTCCAGCAGCTGAGCTCCAGAAGTAAATTTTACATTAAATTTTTGACTAAATAGTGTCTTATCCCTCAGAAAGTGCTCTTTCCCACTGCATGAAAGATGCATCAATCTGCTCTACCCTTCCAGCTGTACATGCATGAGAACAATTATAAAATATTTTTTAGACATGTGAGGATATGATATTTATCTAGGAGTTAAGGAATCTATTCTCTAAGGAAAAAGTACATATGATATGTAACAGAGATTAGTTATTATTTTTCTATTAGCTGTGCCTTCACATAGGGAGAGATGACCACACGTGTATC
>JAVTVJ010003835.1:0-23132 GCA_034509425.1 Eopsaltria australis
CAAATTTCAAACAAATTTAAAAAAAAAATTTTTCATTCAGATTTGCATAAGAACAACAACTAGTGTTAATGATTTTGTGGCTAGTAGGAAATTAAGAGCTATTTTGTTTTGTCAACAGCCTTGAATATGATTAAACATTACATTTGGAATCACAGCTCCATGGGCACAGGCCCAATCTTTATCTTGGGGCAAAACTTACCAGGCCAGATTCTCAACTTTGACAAGTTGTCCTTATGAAGAGCTTTTGGATACATTTTGGACTAGAGTTACATGCAAATTTTAGGACCAAATTTGAATCACGGTTACCAACTGTACAGATAAGAGGTACAAAAGAACAGTTTAATTCATATCATCTCAATTTGTATCAGTCTCTGTTTTCTGGCTGTCTATGGAGCAGGCGTCTTCTTAACTCTGGAGCAGTGAATTCAAGGCTCTCTGCCAGCAGCTTTGGATTTGGTGAGGGTAGTCAGGACTTGGAATGACCCTTTTTACTTAGCTCGTAAGATTACTGTCCCTTCATTCAACATAGACTCAGTCTCTAGGCTTGAATAGTTGCTAGTCTTCCTTCCTTCTAGATGACTTTGCTCAGTTCTAGATCTTTCAATGATATAATCAGTTCAGCTTTTTGTGATGGTACATTTGATGGTAACACTTTTCTCATGGTTACCTGGTTGTGTTGTTACTGCATAACCTGTCTTTGTTTGCCATCTCGCATGAAGCTGCTCTCATCTGCATACAGCTCCCAGCTGGCAACATCTTTCAGGTCTCTCTGCTGGAAAGGCTTCTTCCATTGGTCTGCAAACAGCAGACTTAAATACATTAATCCAGTTAGTGCTGGGAACAGACATACTAGGATTGACAGCAAACGTTGTCAGAATAACATTATCCCGTTTCAGTAGCATGGCATAGGGTCCATGTCTTCTATGTTCACAGAACAAACTTACAGTGGGTTGCATGCAACTGTTGGATGTATCAATTCTTGGCTGCTGGGTGGATGCAGCAATTTTCAGTTGCTGACTGCCCTAGTTCTCCAGTTTCAGGATTATTTAACATAATAGTAAAGAGTCCTTGGTCTTTTTTACTCACAAGGATACAGGAGAAGGTCTTTTACAAATTTAACTCAGTAAACCATTCTAAGATATTTGTTAACACAGGACTCTGCTTACTTATAGCATGGTTTAAGGGAGCCTAAAACGGCTTCTTGTTCTTTGGGCTCGGTGTTTCCCTTTTGAGTGCTTACCAGAGCAGACAAAGAGCGCTCGCTGCCCTCGCACGGCCGGGGACGGGCGCGGCATGCGGGCACCCCCGCCCAGGGGCACCCCCGGCTCGCCCGCGCTCGGCCCGTGCTGCTGCTCACAGCGGCTCTCGGGTGTCCTTTAAACAAGCTCGTTACTGTGGAAAGTGCGATAGGGCCGTTCCTGCTCTTAGATCTCACATTCCCGGCCCGCTCTGGGCCGGTGCGGGCGGGACCCAGGAGCAGCGAGTGAGCCGGGCCGTGGCCGCGCAGCGGCGGCCCCGCCTCCGCCAGAGCAGGGTCGAAGCAGCGCAGCGGCGGCCCCGCCTCCGCCAGAGCAGGGCCGAAGCAGCGCAGCGGCAGCCCCGGTCCCGGTTCGCTTCCTGGGACCGCTCCCCCGCGCATCCCCCGGCCGGGACCAGGGCAATGGCAGGAATCAGCTCCGCCCCTCTCAGAGCGGCTGGTGCCCCGCTTCTGTCACGGGGGAGTGACCGCCCTGCTCGCGGAGCCGTCCCGGAAGTCCGGGAGTCGCCCTTGCCTTAAAATCTTGGACAAACTTTTTACAGATGGAACATAGAAAGTGGGGGCTTCTCCCCCTTCCCTTACAATGGTGCGAACCGAGCTTTCTCGGCCGTTCCACCAAACTTGCTGGAAGCGAGGATCTCTCCCTCGCCTCCCCCTAAGGAGCAGGCTCAGCCTCTCCACCGACCTGTAGGAAGCGAGGATTTCTCACTCGCCTCCCACCAAGGAGCAGGCTGGGCACCCAGCCGCTCCACAAACCTGTAGGAAGTGGGAATCTCTCCCCAGCCTTCCACCAAGGAGCAGGCTGGACACCCAGCCGCTCCACAAACCTGTAGGAAGCGGGAATCTTCTCCCCAGCGCGTGCCCACCAAGGAGCAGGCGTGGAACCCAGCCGCTCCACAAACCTGTAGGAAGTGGGAATCTCTCCCCAGCCTCCCACCAAGGAGCAGGCTGGACACCCAGCCGCTCCACAAACCTGTAGGAAGTGGGAATCTCTCTCCAGCCTCCCACCAAGGAGCAGGCTGGACACCCAGCCGCTCCACAAACCTGTAGGAAGCGGGGCCCATCCCCCGCCTCCTACCAAGAAGCAGACCAGGCCTCCCCCGGCCGCTCCATGCCCAGATGTCTCCAGGCCCGCTTTCAATTCAAAACCCACGTGTGCTAAACATGAAATAAACTTTTGCACTGTGATTTGCTTTTCTCCACCAGTGAACAATCTCAGCCGAGATCACACACCTGCCTCCTCTCCACCAGCCGATCTCGGGGGCAGGTTGGAAAATCGGCAACAGGAAAAACTTGGAGAAATGATTTCAAAAGCAAATTCTCTCACCACCACGCCAGGTTGTCCTGGGATCGCTAACAATTACTGACTTTAAACAGATACACAATACATTAACAATACACACACATACAAACTACACACTACACAACAAAAAGAACCACCTTTATACTACCTCCTGTGGGATCTTGGAACCATGGTGTCTCGACCTCAGGCCCGTGGCAGGATTTTAGATTGCTGTCAGAAAGGAAATTCCTGCAGGATGTTTTATCGGCCAGAGAGGGTTACCAGGGTTCTCGATGTCCCTTCTGCTGTGCCAATAACTGTTGCCTTTTCCCCCAGCCTGGAAAAGAAACTCGAGATCATTTTAGCAAGGAGGTAATATAAAAGGGGATCATTATTTTGAAGGTCTTCAGGAGCAGTTATGGAAAGGTGTCCATAAAAGCCCAGCCTCTCCAGGGGTGAGTACATATTTATAGCTTTTAGGAAATTAGCATAATTGATTAAGAGCACCAATAAGGAGAACAAGTGGCGATTCAATTCCCCATCAGGTCCAGCCCCTTCCCTGGAGCCCCCCTCTCAGCACTGGCTGCACTCTGCTTATGAAAATGTACCTCAGAGTTGTTCTCGGCCTTGGTTCCCAGGAAGAACTGAGATAGGACAGGGCCTCGCAACCCCCTGGGGCTTGGAGCTCTGGAATTTGTTTTGTCTTTCTGCTTAGGGAAAGGCTATGGAAAGGTACTGGAAAAACTAGCTATTAATATAGTAGGCTACAGAGCCACAAAATATGTGCAGAGAGTACAGACAACATATAAAAGAAAAGGCAGAAACCAAACGGCATCACCGGGAGCATTAGTACTTTAGCTGACACAAAAAGTGTCCCTTTTCTCTGAGAAAGAGAACTCTGCCCCCCAGTTTCGTGATGTCAGTTTGGAGGAGGGTTTTGGCCCTGCAAGGGCAGCCAGGGTCCCTTGTTGGTGGCAGCTTGGGTCTGCGAGGAATCTTAATCCATGCGGAATTTCAGCATGCGGCTGTCAACTCCCAGATATGTGGCCTTCGATGCAAACAATGGCGCATTTCCATGTGAAAGAAAACTCAGTCCCCCAGATGCATGATGCCAGTTTTTAGGAGGCATTTAGCCCTACAATTGTAGCCAGAGTTCTAGCTGATGGCAGCTTGGGTCTGGGAAGGATCTTGATCCATGCGGCATTTCAGGTGGCGTCCGGTGTTGCCTTTTCCCCCAGCCTGAAAAAGAAACTCGAGATCATTTTAGCAAGGAGGTAATATAAAAGGGGATCTTTATTTTGAAGGTCTTCAGGAGCAGTTATGGAAAGGTGTCCATAAAAGCCCAGCCCTCCAGGGGTGAGTACATATTTATAGCTTTTAGGAAATTAGCATAATTGATTAAGAGCACCAATAAGGAGAACAAGTGGCGATTCACTTCCCCCTCAGGTCCAGCCCCTTCCCTGGAGCCCCCCTCTCAGCACTGGCTGCACTCTGCTTATGAAAATGTACCTCAGAGTTGTTCTCGGCCTTGGTTCCCAGGAAGAACTGAGATAGGACAGGGCCTTGCAACCCCCTGGGGCTTTGAGCTCTGGAATTTGTTTTGTCTTTCTTCTTAGGGAAAGGCTATGGAAAGGTACTGGAAAAACTAGCTATTAATATAGTAGGCTACAGAGCCACAAAAATATGGGCAGAGAGTACAGAGAACATATAAAAGAAAAAAGGCAGAAACCAAACGGCATCATTCCCCCCTTTTTTAGAGACCAACAAGACTCTGTCTTGTCTAGTCTCTACTCTGCATTCAACCATACCTCTGGTTTATACAACTGGCTATCCCACTAGTTGTTACACAGATGCTAATTATAACTACAGTTACTATGAACATTTCTTTTACCTAGGTTCAGTTTGGTAACCATGAAGTGAGTGTACTGAAGATATTCAAGGTTCAGTTAGCTCTTTTGAGAGTTACTTGGTGTAGAATTTGAGTTTGCTCTCAAATTTCAACCAAATTTCTAAAAAAATTTTTCATTCAGATTTGCATAAGAACAACAACTAGTGTTAATGATTTTGTGGCTAGTAGGAAATTAAGAGCTTTTTTGTTTTGTCAACAGCTTTTAATATGATTAAACATTACATTTGGAATCACAGCTCCATGGGCACAGGCCCAATCTTTATCTTGGGGCAAAACTTACCAGGCCAGATTCTCAACTTTGACAAGTTGTCCTTATGAAGAGCTTTTGGATACATTTTGGACTAGAGTTACATGTAAATTTTAGGACCAAATTTGAATCACGGTTACCAACTGTACAGATAAGAGGTACAAAAGAACAGTTTAAATCATATCATCTCAATTTGTATCAGTCTCTGTTTTCTGGTTGTCTATGGAGCAGACGTCTTCTTAACTCTGGAGCAGTGAATTCAAGGCTCTCTGCCAGCAGCTTTGGATTTGGTGAGGGTAGTCAGGACTTGGAATGACTCTTTTGACTTAGCTCGTAAGATTACTGTCCCTTCATTCAACATAGACTCAGTCTCTAGGTTTGAATAGTTGCTAGTCTTCCTTCCTTCTAGATGACTTTGCTCAGTTCTAGATCTTTCATTGATATAATCAGTTCAGCCAGATGGTACATTTGATGGTAACACCTTTTCCATGGTTACCTTGGTTCGTGGTTGTGCCACTGCATAACCTGTCTTTGTTTTACATCCGCATGAAGCTGCTCTCATCTGCATACAGCTCCCAGGCTGGCACATCTTTCAGGTCTGCTCTGCTGGAATAGGCTTCTTCCATGGTCTGCAAACAGTCAGACTTAAATACATTATCAGTTAGTGCTGGGAACAGACATACTAGGACTGACAGCAAACGTTTTCAGAATAACATTATCCAGTTTCAGTAGCATGGCATAGGGTCCATGTCTTCTATGTTCACAGAAGAAACTTACAGTGGGTTGCAGGCAACTGTTGGATGTATCAATTCTTGGCTGCTGGTTGGATGCAGCAATTTTCAGTTGCTGACTGCCCTAGTTCTCCAGTTTCAGGATTATTTTACATAATAGTAAAGAGTCCTTGGTCTTTTTACTCACAAGGATACAGGAGAAGGTCTTTTACAAATTTGACTCAGTAAACCATTCTAAGATATTTGTTAACACAGGGACTCTGCTTACTTATAGCATGGTTTTAAGGAGCCTAAAAACGGTTTCTTGTCTTTGGCCTCGGTGTTTCCTTTGAGTGCTTACCAGAGCAGACAGAGCTGCCCTCAGACTGGCCGGGACGGCGCGTATGGCACCCCAGGCACCTCTGGCTCGCCTCAAGGCTGGCCTGTGCTGCTGCTCACCGCGGCTCTCGGGTGTCCTTAAACCAAGCTCGTTACTGTGGAAAGTGCGATAGGGCCGTTCCTGCTCTTAGATCTCACACTCCCGGCCCGCTCTGGGCCGGTGCGGGCGGGGCCCAGGAGCAGCGAGTGAGCCGGGCCGTGGCCGCGCAGCGGCGGCCCCGCTCCGCCAGAGCAGGGCCGAAGCAGCGCAGCGGCAGCCCCGGTCCCGGTTCGCTTCCTGGGACCGCTCCCCCGCGCATCCCCCGGCCGTGACCAGGGCAATGGCAGGAATCACCTCCGCCCCTCTCAGAGCGGCTGGTGCCCGCTTCTGTCACGGGGGAGTGACCGCCCTGCTCGCGGAGCCGTCCCGGAAGTCCGGGAGTCGCCCTTGCCTTAAAATCTTGGAAAAACTTTTTACAGATGGAACATAGAAAGTGGGGGCTTCTCCCCCTTCCCTTACAATGGTGCGAACCGAGCTTTCTCGGCCGTTCACAAAACTTGCTGGAAGCGAGGATCTCTCCCTCGCCTCCCACTAAGGAGCAGGCTGGACACCCAGCCTCTCCACAGACCTGTAGGAAGCGAGGATTTCTCACTCGCCTCCCACCAAGGAGCAGGCTGGGCACCCAGCCGCTCCACAAACCTGTATGAAGTGGGAATCTCTCCCCAGCTTCCCACCAAGGAGCAGGCTGGGCACCCAGCCGCTCCACAAACCTGTAGGAAGTGGGAATCTCTCCCCAGCCTCCCACCAAGGAGCAGGCTGGACACTCAGCCGCTCCACAAACCTGTAGGAAGCGGGGCCCATCCCCCACCTCCTACCAAGAAGCAGACCAGGCCTCCCCCGGCCGCTCCATGCCCAGATGTCTCCAGGCCAGCTGTCAATTCAAAACTCCATGTGCTTAAACATGAAATAAACTTTCGCACTGTGATTTGCTTTCTCTACAGTGAACAATCTCAGCCGAGATCACACACCCGCTCCTCCCACAGCGCGATCTCTGGGGGCAGGTTGGAAAATCGGCAACACAGGAAAAACTTTGGAGAAATGGATTTCAAAAGCAAATTCTCTCACCACCACGCCAGGTTGTCCTGGGATCGCCAACAATTACTGACTTTAAACAGATACACAATACATAAACAATACACACACATACAAACTACAAACTACACACTACACAACGAAAAGAACCACCTTTATACTACCTCCTGTGGGATCTTGGAACCATGGTGTCTCGACCTCAGGCCCTGGCAGGGAATTCTTTAGATTGCTGTCAGGAAGGAATTCCTTGCAGGATGTTTTCGGTCCAGAGGAAGGGTACCAGGTTCTCGTGTCCCTTCTGGGTGTGCCAAATAACTGTTGCCTTGTCCAGCCTGGAAAAGAAACTCGAGATCAATTTAGCAAGGAGGTAATATAAAAAGGGATCTTTATTTTGAAGGTCTTCAGGAGCAGTTATGGAAAGGTGTCCATAAAAGCCCAGCCCCTCCAGGGGTGAGTACATATTTATAGCTTTTAGGAAATTAGCATAATTGATTAAGAGCACCAATAAGGAGAACAAGTGGCGATTCAATTCCCCCTCAGGTCAGCCCCTTCCCTGGAGCCCCCCTCTCAGCACTGGCTGCACTCTGCTTATGAAAATGTACCTCAGAGTTGTTCTCGGCCTTGGTTCCCAGGAAGAACTGCGATAGGACAGGGCCTTGCAAACCCCTGGGGCTTGGAGCTCTGGAATTTGTTTTGTCTTTCTGCTTAGGGAAAGGCTATGGAAAGGTACTGGAAAAACTAGCTATTAATATAGTAGGCTACAGAGCCACAAAAATATGGCAGAGAGTACAGAGAACATATAAAAGAAAAAAGGCAGAAACCAAACGGCATCACGCGGGAGCACAGTGCTTAGGGCGCGGGACCACAAAAAGTGTCCTTTTCTCTGAGAAAGAGAACTCTGCCGCCAGTTTCTTGATGTCAGTTTTGGAGGAGGGTTTTGGCCTGCAAAGGAGCCAGGGTCTTTGTTGGTGCAGCTTTGGGTCTGCGAGAAAATCTTAATCCATGCGGAATTTCAGCAGCGGCTGTCAACTCCCAGAATATGTGGCTTCGGATGCAAACAATGGGCATTTCCATGTGAAAAGAAAACTCAGTGCTCAGATGCATGATGAGTTTTTTAGGAGGCTCTTAAGTCCTAACAAATTGCAGCGCCAGAGTTCTAGCTGATGGCAGCTTGGGTCTGGGAAGGTCTGATGCCATGCGGCATTTAGGTGGTGTCGCGGGAGCAGAGTGCTTAGGGCGGGAACAACAAAAAGTGTCCTTTTCTCTGAGAAAGATAGCTTCTGCCCCCAGTTTCTTGAGTCAGTTTGGAGGAGGGTTTTGGCCCTGCAAGGGCAGCCAGGCTCCTAGTCGGTGGCAGCTTGGGTCTGCGAGGCATCTTGCTCCATGCGGAATTTGAAGCGGCGGCAGTCGACTCCCAGACATGGGGCCTACGATACAAACGACGGCACTCTTCCACGTGAAAGATAAATTAGGCCCCCAGATTCATGATGTCGGTTTGGTGGAGGGTTTTAGCCCTACAAATGTAACCAGAGTCCTGGTTGATGGCAGCTTGCGTCAGCGAATAATCTTGATCCATACGGAATTTCAGGTGGCATCCGGGAGCAGAGTGCCTTAGGGCCGGGACACAAAAAGTGTCCGTTTTCTCTGAGAAAGAGAACTCTGCCCCCAGTTTCGTGATGTCAGTTTTGGAGAGGGTTTTGGCCCTGCAAGGGAGCCAGGGTCCTGTCGTGGCACCTTGGTCCTGCGAGGAGATTGATCCTACGGAATTTTGAAAGACGCAGAGGGAGCAGAGTGCCTTAGGGCAGGGACACAAAAGGTGTCCTTTTCTCTGAGAAAGAGAGCTGTGCCCCCCAGTTTCTTGATGTCAGTTTGGAGGAGGGTTTTGGCCCTGCAAGGGCAGCCAGGGTCCTTGTCGGTGGAAGCTGGGGTCTGCGAGGAATCTTGAATCATGCGGAATTTCAGGAGGCAGCAGGGAGAACAGTGCCTTCGGGCCAGGACACAAAAAGTGTCCCTTTTATCTGAGAAAGAGAATTCTGCCCCCCAGTTTCTCGATGTCAGTTTGGAGGAGGGTTTTGGCCCTGCAAAGGCAGCCAGGGTCCTTGTTGGTGCAGCTTGGGTCTGCGAGGAATCTTAATCATGCGGATTTCAGCATGCGGCTGTCAACTCCCAGATATGTGGGCCTTCGATGCAAAACAATGGCGGGCATTTCCATGTGAAAGAAACTCAGTCCCAGATGGCTGATGCAGTTTTAGGAGGCATTTAGCCCTACAATTGCAGCCGAGTTCTACTGTGGCAGCTTTGGGTCTGGGAAGGATCTTGATCACATGCGGATTTCAGGTGGCGTCCGGTGTTTGCCTTTTCCCCCAGCCTGGAAAAGAAACTCGAGATCATTTTAGCAAGGAGGTAATATAAAAGGGGATTTTTATTTTGAAGGTCTTCAGGAGCAGTTATGGAAAGGTGTCCATAAAAGCCCAGCCCCTCCAGGGGTGAGTACATATTTATAGCTTTTAGGAAATTAGCATAATTGATTAAGAGCACCAATAAGGAGAACAAGTGGCGATTCAATTCCCCCTCAGGTTCAGCCCCTTCCCTGGAGCCCCCCTCTCAGCACTGGCTGCACTCTGCTTATGAAAATGTACCTCAGAGTTGTTCTCGGCCTTGGTTCCCAGGAAGAACTGCGATAGGACAGGGCCTTGCAACCGCCTGGGGCTTGGAGCTCTGGAATTTGTTTTGTCTTTCTGCTTAGGGAAAGGCTATGGAAAGGTACTGGAAAAACTAGCTATTAATATAGTAGGCTACAGAGCCACAAAAATATGGGCAGAGAGTACAGAGAACATATAAAGAAAAAAGGCAGAAACCAAACGGCATCATTCCCCCCTTTTTTAGAGACTAACAAGACTCTGTCTTGTCTAGTCTCTACTCTGCATTCAACCATACCTCTGGTTTATACAACTGGCTATGCCACTAGTTGTTACACAGATGCTAATTATAACTACAGTTACTATGAACATTTCTTTTATCTAGGTTCATTTTGGTAACCATGAAGTGAGTGTACTGAAGATATTCAAGGTTCAGTAAGCTCTTTTGAGAGTTACTTTGTGTAGAATTTGAGTTTGCTTTCAAATTTCAACCAAATTTCTAAAAAAAATTTTCATTCAGATTTGCATAAGAACAACAACTAGTGTTAATGATTTTGTGGCTAGTAGGAAATTAAGAGCTATTTTGTTTTGTCAACAGCCTTTAATATGATAAAACATTACATTTGGAATCACAGCTCCATGGGCACAGGCCCAATCTTTATCTTGGGGCAAAACTTACCAGGCCAGATTCTCAACTTTGACAATTTGTCCTTATGAAGAGCTTTTTGATACATTTTGGACTAGAGTTACATGCAAATTTTAGGACCAAATTTGAATCACGGTTACCAACTGTACAGATAAGAGGTACAAAAGAACAGTTTTAATCATATCATCTCAATTTGTATCAGTCTCTGTTTTCTGGCTGTCTATGGAGCAGACGTCTTCTTAACTCTGGAGCAGTGAATTCAAGGCTCTCTGCCAGCAGCTTTGGATTTGGTGAGGGTAGTCAGGACTTGGAATGACTCTTTTTACTTAGCTCGTAAGATTAACTGTCCCTTCATTCAACATAGACTCAGTCTCTAGGCTTGAATAGTTGCTAGTCTTTTCCTTCCTTCTAGATGACTTTGCTCAGTTCTAAGATCTTTCTTGATATAAATATTCACTTTTGTGATGGTCCATTTTGATGGTAACACTTTTCTCATGGTTTACCTGGTTTCGTGGTGTTTACTGCATAACCTGTCTTTTGTTGCATCTCGCATTGAAGCTGCTCTCATCTGCATACAGCTCCCAGGCTGGCACATCTTTCAGGTCTGCTCTGCTGGAATATGCTTCTTCCATGGTCTGCAAACAGTCAGACTTAAATACATTATCAGTTAGTGCTGTGAACAGACATACTAGGATTGACAGCAAACTTTTTCAGAATAACATTATCCAGTTTCAGTAGCATGGCATAGGGTCCATGTCTTCTATGTTCACAGAACAAACTTACAGTGGGTTGCATGCAACTGTTGGATGTATCAATTCTTTGCTGCTGGTTGGATGCAGCAATTTTCAGTTGCTGACTGCCCTAGTTCTCCAGTTTCAGGATTATTTTACATAATAGTAAAGAGTCCTTGGTCTTTTTTACTCACAAGGATACAGGAGAAGGTCTTTAACAAATTTAACTCAGTAAACCATTCTAAGATATTTGTTAACACAGGACTCTGCTTACTTATAGCATGGTTTAAGGGAGCCTAAAAACGGCTTCTAGTTCTTTGGGCTCGGTGTTTCCCTTTTGAGTGCTTACCAGAGCAGACAAAGAGCGCTCGCTGCCCTCGCACGGCCGGGGACGGGCGCGGCATGCGGGCACCCCGCCCAGGGGCAACCCCGGCTCGCCCGCGCTCGGCCCGTGCTGCTGCTCACAGCGGCTCTCGGGTGTCCTTAAACCAAGCTCGTTACGGTGGAAAGTGCGATAGGGCCGTTCCTGCTCTTAGATCTCACACTCCCGGCCCGCTCTGGGCCGGTGCGGGCGGGGCCCAGGAGCAGCGAGTGAGCCGGGCCGTGGCCGCGCAGCGGCGGCCCCGCCTCCGCCAGAGCAAGGCCGAAGCAGCGCAGCGGCAGCCCCGGTCCCGGTTCGCTTCCTGGGACCGCTCCCCCGCGCATCCCCCGGCCGTGACCAGGGCAATGGCAGGAATCACCTCCGCCCCTCTCAGAGCGGCTGTTGCCCCGCTTCTGTCACGGGGGAGTGACCGCCCTGCTCGCGGAGCCGTCCCGGAAGTCCGGGAGTCGCCCTTGCCTTAAAATCTTGGAAAAACTTTTTACAGATTGAACATAGAAAGTGGGGGCTTCTCCCCCTTCCCTTACAATGGTGCGAACCGAGCTTTCTCGGCCGTTCCACAAAACTTGCTGGAAGCGAGGATCTCTCCCTCGCCTCCAACTAAGGAGCAGGCTGGACACCCAGCCTCTCCACAGACCTGTAGGAAGCGAGGATTTCTCACTCGCCTCCCACCAAGGAGCAGGCTGGGCACCCAGCCGCTCCACAAACCTGTAGGAAGTGGGAATCTCTCCCCAGCCTCCCACCAAGGAGCAGGCTGGACACCCAGCCGCTCCACAAACCTGTAGGAAGTGGGAATCTCTCCTCAGCCTCCCACCAAGGAGCAGGCTGGACACCCAGCCGCTCCACAAACCTGTAGGAGTGGGAATCTCTCCCAGCCTCAACAAGGAGCAGCTGGACACCCCAGCGCTCCACAAACTGTAGGAAGTGGGAATCTTCTCAGCTCCCACCAAGGAGCAGGCTGGACACGCCAGCGCTCACCAAACCTGTAGGAAGCAGGGCCATCCCCACCTCCTACAAGAAGCAGACCAAGGCTCGCCCGGCCGCTCAATGCCAGTATGTTCCAGGCCACTTTCATATTCAAAACCGCATGTTGCTAAATTAAATAACTTTCGTCCCTGTGATTTGCTTTTCTCTACCAGTGAACAATCTCGCCGAGATCACACCCGCCTCTCCCACCAGCCGATCTCTGGGGCAGGTTGGAAAATCGGCAACAGGAAAAACTTGGAGAAATGATTTTAAAAGCAAATTTTCTCACCACCACGCCAGGTTGTCCTGGGATCGCTAACAATTACTGACTTTAAACAGATACACAATACATAAACAATACACACATACAAACTACACACTACACAACGAAAAGAACCACCTTTATACTACCTCCTGTGGGATCTTGGAACCATGGTGTCTCGACCTCAGGCGCGTGGCAGGGAATTCTTTAGATTGCTGTCAGAAAGGAATTCCTTGCAGGATGTTTTCGGTCCAGAGGAAGGGTACCAGGTTCTCGTGTCCCTTCTGGGTGTGCCAAATAACTGTTGCCTTTTCCCCAGCCTGGAAAAGAAACTCGAGATCATTTTAGCAAGGAGGTAATATAAAAGGGGATCTTTATTTTGAAGGTCTTCAGGAGCAGTTATGGAAAGGTGTCCATAAAAGCCCAGCCCTCCAGGGGTGAGTACATATTTATAGCTTTTAGGAAATTAGCATAATTGATTAAGAGCACCAATAAGGAGAACAAGTGGCGATTCAATTCGCCCTCAGGTCCAGCCCCTTCCCTGGAGCCCCCCTCTCAGCACTGGCTGCACTCTGCTTATGAAAATGTACCTCAGAGTTGTTCTCGGCCTTGGGTCCCAGGAAGACCTGAGATAGGACAGGGCCTTGCAACCCCCTGGGGCTTGGAGCTCTGGAATTTGTTTTGTCTTTCTGCTTAGGGAAAGGCTATGGAAAGGTACTGGAAAAACTAGCTATTAATAAAGTAGGCTACAGAGCCACAAAAATATGTGCAGAGAGTACAGAGAACATATAAAAGAAAAAAGGCAGAAACCAAACGGCATCACTGGGAGCACAGTGCCTTAGGGCCGGGACACAAAAAGTGTCCCTTTTCTCTGAGAAAGAGGAACTTGCCCCCCAAGTTTCTTGATGTCAGTTTGGAGGAGGGTTTTTTGGCCCTGCAAAGCAGCCAGGGTCCTTTGTTGGTGGGCAGCTTGGTCTGCGAGGACTCTTAATCATGCGCGGGAATTTCAGCATGCGGCTGTCAACTCCCAGATATGTGGCCTTTCGATGCAAACAATGGCGCATTCCATGTGAAAAGAAAACCAGTCCCCAGATGCATGAATGCCAGTTTTTTAGGAGGCATTTTTAGCCTACAATTGCAGCCAGAGTTTTCTAGCTGATGGAGCTTGGGTCTGGGAAAGGGATCTTGATCCATGCGGCATTTCAGTGTGGCGTCCGGTGGTTGCCTTTTCCCAGCCTGGAAAAGAAACTCGAGAATCATTTTAGCAAGGAGGTAATATAAAAGGGATCTTTTATTTTGAAGGTCTTCAGGAGCAGTTATGGAAAGGTGTCCATAAAAGCCCAGCCCCTCCAGGGGTGAGTACATATTTATAGCTTTTAGGAAATTAGCATAATTGATTAAGAGCACCAATAAGGAGAACAAGTGGCGATTCAATTCCCCCTCAGGTCCAGCCCCTTCCCTGGAGCCCCCCCCTCAGCACTGGCTGCACTCTGCTTATGAAAATGTACCTCAGAGTTGTTCTCGGCCTTGGTTCCCAGGAAGAACTGCTATAGGACAGGGCCTTGCAACCCCCTGGGGCTTGGAGCTCTGGAATTTGTTTTGTCTTTCTGCTTAGGGAAAGGCTATGGAAAGGTACTGGAAAAACTAGCTATTAATATAGTAGGCTACAGAGCCACAAAATATGTGCAGAGAGTACAGACAACATATAAAAGAAAAAGGCAGAAAACCACAGGCATCACCGGGAGGACAGTGCTTAGGGCGGGACACAAAAGTGTCCTTTTCTCGAGAAAGAGAACTCTGCACCCAGTTTCTGATGTCAGTTTTGGAGGGGGTTTGGCCCTGCAAGGCAGCCAGGGTCTTGTTGGTGGAAGCTTGGGTCTGCGAGGAATCTTAAATCCATGCCGGAATTTCAGCAATGCGGCTGCAACTCCCGATATGTGGCCTTCGATGCAAACAATGGCGCATTTCCATGTGAAAGAAAATCAGTCCCCAGATGCATTGATGCAGTTTTAGGAGGCATTTAGCCCTTCAATTCAGGCCAGAGTTCTAGCTGATGGGCTTGGGTCTGGGAAGGATCTTGATCCATGCGGCATTTCAGGTGGCGTCCGGTGTTGCCTTTTCCCCTCAGCCTGGAAAGAAACTCGAGATCATTTTTAGCAAGGAGGTAATATAAAAGGGGATCTTTATTTTGAAGGTCTTCAGGAGCAGTTATGGAAAGGTGTCCATAAAAGCCCAGCCCCTCCAGGGGTGAGTACATATTTATAGCTTTTAGGAAATTAGCATAATTAAGAGCACCAATAAGGAGAACAAGTGGCGATTCAAATCCCCCTCAGGTCCAGCCCCTTCCCTGGAGCCCCCCTCTCAGCACTGGCTGCACTCTGCTTATGTAAATGTACCTCAGAGTTGTTCTCGGCCTTGGTTCCCAGGAAGAACTGAGATAGGACAGGGCCTTGCAACCCCCTGGGGCTTGGAGCTCTGGAATTTGTTTTGTCTTTCTGCTTAGGGAAGGCTATGGAAAGGTACTGGAAAAACTAGCTATTAATATAGTAGGCTACAGAGCCACAAAAATATGTGCAGAGAGTACAGAGAACATATAAAAGAAAAAAGGCAGAAACCAAACGGCAATCACCGGAGACAGTGCTTAGGGCCGGGACACAAAAAGTGTCCTTTTTCTCTGAGAAGAGAACTCTGCCCCAGTTTCTTGATGTCAGTTTGAGGAGGGGTTTGGCCCTGCAAAGGCAGCAGGGTCTTGTTGGTGGCAGCTTGGTCTGGAGGAATCTTAATCATGCCGGACTTTCAGCATGCTGGCTGTCAATCCAGATATGTGGCTTCGTGCAACTAATGGCGCATTTCATGTGAAAGAAAACTCAGTCCCCAGGATGCATGATGCCAGTTTTAAGGAGGCTTTAGCCCTACATTGCAGCCAGAGTTCTAGCTGATGAGCTTGGGGTCTGGGAAGGATTGATCCATGGCGGCATTTCGGTGCGTGGTGGTTGCTTTCCCGCCAGCCTGGAAAAAGAACTCGAGATCATTTTAGCAAGGAGGTAATATAAAAGGGGATCTTTATTTTGAAGGTCTTCAGGAGCAGTTATGGAAAGGTGTCCATAAAAGCCCAGCCCTCCAGGGGTGAGTACATATTTATAGCTTTTAGGAAATTAGCATAATTGATTAAGAGCACCAATAAGGAGAACAAGTGGCGATTCAATTCCCCCTCAGGTCAGCCCCTTCCCTGGAGCCCCCCTCTCAGCACTGGCTGCACTCTGCTTATGAAAATGTACCTCAGAGTTGTTCTCGGCCTTGGTTCCCAGGAAGAACTGATATAGGACAGGGCCTTGCAACCCCCTGGGGCTTGGAGCTCTTGAATTTGTTTTGTCTTTCTGCTTAGGGAAAGGCTATGGAAAGGTACTGGAAAAACTAGCTATTAATATAGTAGGCTACAGAGACACAAAAATATGGGCAGAGAGTACAGAGAACATATAAAAGAAAAAAGGCAGAAACCAAACGGCCTCATTCCCCCCTTTTTTAGAGACTAACAAGACTCTGTCTTGTCTAGTCTCTACTCTGCATTCAACCATACCTCTGGTTTATACAACTGGCTATCCCACTAGTTGTTACACAGATGCTAATTATAACTAAAGTTACTATGAACATTTCTTTTATCTAGGTTCAGTTTGGTAACCATGAAGTGAGTGTACTGAAGATATTCAAGGTTCAGTTAGCTCTTTTGAGAGTTACTTGGTGTAGAATTTGAGTTTGCTTTCAAATTTCAACCAAATTTCTAAAAAAATTTTTCATTCAGATTTTCATAAGAACAACAACTAGTGTTAATGATTTTGTGGCTAGTAGGAAATTAAGAGCTATTTTGTTTTGTCAACAGCCTTTAATATGATTAAACATTACATTTGGAATCACAGCTCCATGGGCACAGGCCCCATCTTTATCTTGGGGCAAAACTTACCAGGCCAGATTCTCAACTTTGACAAGTTGTCCTTATGAAGAGCTTTTGGATACCTTTTGGACTAGAGTTACATGCAAATTTTAGGACCAAATTTGAATCACGGTTACCAACTGTACAGATAAGAGGTACAAAAGAACAGTTTAAATCATATCATCTCAATTTGTATTCAGTCCTCTGTTTTGGCTGTCTATGGAGAGACGTTTTCTTAACTCTGGAGCAGTGAATTCAAGGCTCTCTGCCAGCAGCTTTGGGATTTGGTGAGGGTAGTCAGGATTGGAAGATCTTTTTACTTAAGCTCGTAAGATTACTGTGCCTTCAATTCAAACATGACGACTAGTCTCTAGGCTTGAATAGTTGCTAGTCTTCCTTCCTTCTAGATGACTTTGCTAGTTCTAGATCTTTCATTGATATAATCAGTTTCAGCTTTTTGTGATGGTACATTTGATGGTAAATTTTCTCATGGTTACCTGGTTCGTGGTTGTTACTGCATAAACTGTCTTTTGTTTGCCATCTCGCATGAAGCTGCTCTCATCTGCATACAGCTCCCAGGCTGGCACATCTTTCAGGTCTGCTCTGCTGGAATGGTCTGCAAACAGTCAGACTTAAATACATTATCAGTTAGTGCTGGGAAAAGACATACTAGGATTGACAGCAAACGTTTTCAGAATAACATTATCCAGTTTCAGTAGCATGGCATAGGGTCCATGTCTTCTATGTTCACAGAACAAACTTACATTTGGTTGCATGCAACTGTTGGATGTATCAATTCTTGGCTGCTGGTTGGATGCAGCAATTTTCAGTTGCTGACTGCCTTAGTTCTCCAGTTTCAGGATTTTTTACATAATAGTAAAGAGTCTTTGGTCTTTTTTACTCACAAGGATACAGGAGAAGGTCTTTTTCAAATTTAACTCAGTAAACCATCCTAAGATATTTGTTAACACAGGACTCTGCTTACTTATAGCATGGTTTAAGGGAGCCTAAAAACGGCTTCTTTTTCTTTGGGCTCGGTGTTTCCCTTTTGAGTGCTTCTCAGAGCAGACAAAGAGCGCTCGCTGCCCTCGCACGGCCGGGGACGGGCGCGGCATGCGGGCACCCCCGCCCAGGGGCCCCCCCGGCTCGCCCGCGCTCGGCCCGTGCTGCTGCTCACAGCGGCTCTCGGGTGTCCTTAAAACAAGCTCGTTACTGTGGAAGTGCGATAGGGCCGTTCCTGCTCTTAGATCTACTCCCGGCTACGCTCTGGGGCCGGGCGGGCGGGGCCCAGAGCGCGCGTGAGCCGGGCGTGGCGGCAGGCGGCGGCCCCGCCTCCCGCCAGAGCAGGGCCCGAAGCAGCGCAGCGGCAGCCCCGTCCCGGTTCGCTTCCTGGGACCGCTCCCCCGCGCATCCCCCGGCCGTGACCAGGGCAATGGCAGGAATCACCTCCGCCCCTCTCAGAGCGGCTGGTGCCCCGCTTCTGTCACGGGGGAGTGACCGCCCTGCTCGCGGAGCCGTCCCGGAAGTCGGGAGTCGCCCTTGCCTTAAAATCTTGGAAAAACTTTTTACAGATGGAACATAGAAAGTGGGGGCTTCTCCCCCTTCCCTTACAATGGTGCGAACCGAGCCTTCTCGGCCGTTCCACAAAACTTGCTGGAAGCGAGGATCTCTCCCTCGCCTCCCACAAAGGAGCAGGCTGGACACCCAGCCGCTCCACAAACCTGTAGGCAAGCGAAGGATTTTCTCACTCGCCTGCCCACCAAGGAGGCAGGCTGGGCACCAGCCGCTCACAAACCTTGTAGGAAGTGGGAATCTCTCCCAGTTCCCCGCAAGGAGTCAGGCTGGGGGCACCCAGCCCGCTCCACAAACTGTAGGAGTGGGAATCTCTCCCGCAGCTCCACCAAGGAGGCAGGCCTGGACACCCAGCGCTCCAGCAACCTGTAGGAAGTGGTAATATCTCCCCAGCCTCCCACCAAGGAGCAGGCTGGACACCCAGCCGCTCCACAAACCTGTAGGAAGCGGGGCCCATCCCCCACCTCCTACCAAGAAGCAGACCAGGCCTCCCCCGGCCGCCCCATGCCCAGATGTCTCCAGGCCAGCTTTCAATTCAAAACTCGCATGTGCTAAACATGAAATAAACTTTTGCACTGTGATTTGCTTTTCTCTACCAGTGAACAATCTCAGCCGAGATCACACACCCGCCTCCTCCCCACCAGCCGATCTCTGGGGCAGGTTGGAAAATCGGCAACAGGAAAAACTTGGAGAAATGATTTCAAAAGCAATTTTTCTCACAAACGCAGGTTGTCTGGGTCGATACCATTAACTGATTTAAACAGATCACAATACATAAACAATACACACACATACAAACTACACACTACAACAACGAAAAAGAACCACCTTTATATACCTCCTGTGGGATCTTGGAACCAATGGTCGGCTGACTAGGCCCGTGCAGGGAATTGCTTTAGAATTGCTTGTCAGAAAGGGAATTCCTTTGCAGGATGTTTTCGGGTCCAGAGGAAGGGTACCAGGTTCTCATGTCCTTCTGGGTGTTGCCCAAATAATGTGCTTTCCCAGCCTGGAAAAGAAACTCGAGATCATTTTAGCAAGAGGTAATATAAAAGGGGATCTTTATTTTGAAGGTCTTCAGGAGCAGTTATGGAAAGGTTTCCATAAAAGCCCAGCCCCTCCAGGGGTGAGTACATATTTATAGCTTTTAGGAAATTAGCATAATTAAGAGCACCAATAAGGAGAACAAGTGGCGATTCAATTCCCCCTCAGGTCCAGCCCCTTCCCTGGAGCCCCCCTCTCAGCACTGGCTGCACTCTGCTTATTGAAATGTACCTCAGAGTTGTTCTCGGCCTTGGTTCCCAGGAAGAACTGAGATAGGACAGGGCCTTGCAACCCCCTGGGGCTTGGAGCTCTGGAATTTGTTTTGTCTTTCTGCTTAGGGAAAGGCTATGGAAAGGTACTGGAAAAACTAGCTATTAATATAGTAGGCTACAGAGCCACAAAAATATGGGCAGAGAGTAAAGAGAACATATAAAAGAAAAAAGGCAGAAACCAAACGGCATCATTCCACCCTTTTTTAGAGACTAACAAGACTCTGTCTTGTCTAGTCTCTACTCTGCATTCAACCATACCTCTGGTTTATACAACTGGCTATCCCACTAGTTGTTACACAGATGCTAATTATAACTACAGTTTCTATGAACATTTCTTTTATCTAGGTTCAGTTCGGTAACCATGAAGTGAGTGTACTGAAGATATTCAAGGTTCAGTAAGCTCTTTTGAGAGTTACTTGGTGTAGAATTTGAGTTTGCTTTCAAATTTCAACCAAATTTCTAAAAAAATTTTTCATTCAGATTTGCATAAGAACAACAACTAGTGTTAATGATTTTGTGGCTAGTAGGAAATTAAGAGCTCTTTTGTTTTGTCAACAGCCTTTAATATGATTAAACATTACATTTGGAATCACAGCTCCATGGGCACAGGCCCAATCTTTATCTTGGGGCAAACCTTACCAGGCCAGATTCTCAACTTTGACAAGTTGTCCTTATGAAGAGCTTTTGGATACATTTTGGACTAGAGTTACATGCAAATTTTAGGACCAAATTTGAATCACGGTTACCAACTGTACAGATAAGAGGTACAAAAGAACAGTTTAAATCATATCATCTCAATTTGTATCAGTCTCTTTTTTCTGGCTGTCTATGGAGCAGACGTCTTCTTAACTCTGGAGCAGTGAATTCAAGGCTCTCTGCCAGCAGCTTTTGATTTGGTGAGGGTAGTCAGGACTTTGAATGACTCTTTTTACTTAGCTCGTAAGATTACTGTCCCTTCATTCAACATAGACTCAGTCTCTAGGCTTGAATAGTTGCTAGTCTTCCTTCCTTCTAGATGACTTTGCTCAGTTCTAGATCTTTCATTGATATAATCATTTCAGCTTTTTTTGATGGTACATTTGATGGTAACACTTTTCTCATGGTTACCTGGTTCGTGGTTGTTACTGCATAACCTGTCTTTTGTTTGCCATCTCGCATGAAGCTGCTCTCATCTGCATACAGCTCCCGGGCTGGCACATCTTTCAGGTCTGCTCTGCTGGATTAGGCTTCTTCCATGGTCTGCAAACAGTCAGACTTAAATACATTATCAGTTAGTGCTGGGAACAGACATACTAGGATTGACAGCAAACGTTTTCAGAATAAAATTATCCAGTTTCAGTAGCATGGCATAGGGTCCATGTCTTCTATGTTCACAGAACAAACTTACAGTGGGTTGCATGCAACTGTTGGATGTATCAATTCTTGGCTGCTGGTTGGATGCAGCAATTTTCAGTTGCTGACTGCCCTAGTTCTCCAGTTTCAGGATTATTTTACATACTAGTAAAGAGTCCTTGGTCTTTTTTACTCACAAGGATACAGGAGAAGGTCTTTTACAAATTTAACTCAGTAAACCATTCTAAGATATTTGTTAACACAGGACTCTGCTTACTTATAGCATGGTTTAAGGGAGCCTAACAACGGCTTCTTGTTCTTTGGGCTCGGTGTTTCCCTTTTGAGTGCTTACCAGAGCAGACAAAGAGCGCTTGCTGCCCTCGCACGGCCGGGGACGGGCGCGGCATGCGGGCACCCCCGCCCAGGGGCACCCCCGGCTCGCCCGCGCTCGGCCCGTGCTGCTGCTCACCGCGGCTCTCGGGTGTCCTTAAAACAAGCTCGTTACTGTGGAAAGTGCGATAGGGCCGTTCCTCCTCTTAGATCTCACACTCCCGGCCGCTCTGGGCCGGTGCGGGCGGGGCCCAGGAGCAGCGAGTGAGCCGGGCCGTGGCCGCGCAGCGGCGGCCCCGCCTCCGCCAGAGCAGGGCCGAAGCAGCGCAGCGGCAGCCCCGGTCCCGGTTCGCTTCCTGGGACCGCTCCCCCGCGCATCCCCCGGCCGTGACCAGGGCAATGGAAGGAATCACCTCCGCCCCTCTCAGAGCGGCTGGTGCCCCGCTTCTGTCACGGGGGAGTGACCGCCCTGCTCGCGGAGCCGTCCCGGAAGTCCGGGAGTCGCCCTTGCCTTAAAATCTTGGAAAAACTTTTTACAGATGGAACATAGAAAGTGGGGGCTTCTCCCCCTTCCCTACAATGGTGCGAACCGAGCTTTCTCGGCCGTTCCACAAAACTTGCTGGAAGCGAGGATCTCTCCCTCGCCTCCCACTAAGGAGCAGGCTGGACACCCAGCCTCTCCACAGACCTGTAGGAAGCGAGGATTTCTCACTCGCATCCCACCAAGGAGCAGGCTGGGCACCCAGCCGCTCCACAAACCTGTAGGAAGTGGGAATCTCTCCCCAGCCTCCCACCAAGGAGCAGGCTGGACACCCAGCCGCTCCACAAACCTGTAGGAAGTGGGACTCTCTCCCCAGCCTCACACCAAGGAGCAGGCTGGACACCCAGCCGCTCCACAAACCTGTAGGAAGTGGGAATCTCTCCCCAGCCTCCCACCAAGGAGCAGGCTGGACACCCAGCCGCTCCACAAACCTGTAGGAAGCGGGACTCATCCCCCACCTCCTACCAAGAAGCAGACCAGGCCTCCCCCGGCCGCTCCATGCCCAGATGTCTCCAGGCCAGCTTTCAATTCAAAACTCGCATGTGCTAAACATGAAATAAACTTTCGCAACTGGTGAATTTCTTTTCTCTACAGTGAACCAATCTCAGCAGATCACACACCGCCTCCTCCACCAGCCGATCTCTGGGCAGGTTGGAATCGGCACAGGAAAAAGCTTGGAGAAATGATTTCAAAAGCAAATTTTCTCACCACCACGCCAGGTTGTCCTTGGATCGCTAACAATTACTGACTTTAAACAGATACACAATACATAAACAATACACACACATACAAACTACACACTACACAACAAAAAGAACCACCTTTATACTACCTCCTGTGGGATCTTGGAACCATGGTGTCTCGACCTCAGGCCCGTGGCAGGGAATTCTTTAGATTGCTGTCAGAAAGGAATTCCCTGCAGGATGGTTTTTCGTCCAGAGGAGGGTACAGGTTCTGTGTCCTTCTTGGGTGTGCCAAATAACTGTTGCGTTTTCCCCAGCCTGGAAAAGAAACTCGAGATCATTTTAGCAAGGAGGTAATTAAAAGGGGATTTATTTTGAAGGTCCTTCAGGACAGTTAGGAAAGGTGTCCATAAAAGCCAGCCTCCAGGGGTGAGTACATATTTATAGCTTTTAGGAAATGAGCATAATTAAGAGCACCAATAAGGAGAACAAGTGGCGATTCAATTCCCGCTCAGGTCCAGCCCCTTCCCTGGAGCCCCCCTCTCAGCACTGGCTGCACTCTGCTTATGAAAATGTACCTCAGAGTTGTTCTCGGCCTTGGTTCCCAGGAAGAACTGAGATAGGACAGGGCCTTGCAACCCCCTGGGGCTTGGAGCTCTGGAATTTGTTTTGTCTTTCTGCTTAGGGGAAAGGCTATGGAAAGGTACTGGAAAAACTAGCTATTAATATAGTAGGCTACAGAGCCACAAAAATATGTGCAGAGAGTACAGAGAACATATAAAAGAAAAAAGGCAGAACCCAAACGGCATCACCGGGAGCAGAGTGCCTTAGGGCCGGGACACAAAAAGTGTCCCTTTTCTCTGAGAAAGAGAACTCTGCCCCCCAGTTTCTTGATGAAAGTTTGGAGGAGGGTTTGGCCCTGCAAGGGCA
>JAVTVJ010003836.1:0-28061 GCA_034509425.1 Eopsaltria australis
TGGGGCTTGGAGCTCTGGAATTTGTTTTGTCTTTCTGCTTAGGGAAAGGCCATGGAAAAGTACTGGAAAAACTAGCTATTAATACAGTAGGCTACAGAGCTACAAATATATGTGCAAAGAGTACAGAGAACATATAAAAGAAAAAAGGCAGAAACCAAACGGCATCATTCCTCCCTTTTTTAGAGACTAACAAGACTCTATCTTGTCTAGTCTCTACTCTGCATTTAACCATACTTCTGGTTTATACAACTGGCTATCCCACTAGTTGTTATACAGATGCCAATTATAACTACAGCTACTATGAACATTTCTTTTATCTAGGTTCAGTTTGGTAACCATGAAGTGAGTGTACTGAAGATATTCAAGGTTCAGTAGGCTTTTTTGAGAGTTACTTGGTGTAGAATTTGAGTTTGCTTTCAAATTTCAACCAAATTTCTAAAAAAAATTTTTCACTCGGATGTGCATAAGAACAACAACCAGTATTAATGATTTTGTGGCTAGTAGGAAATTAAGAGCGATTTTGTTTTGTCAACAGCCCTTAATATGATTAAACATTACATTTGGAATCACAGCCCCATGGGCACAGGCCCAATCTTTATCTTGGGGCAAAACTTACCAGGCCAGATTCTCATATCCAATACCACTTTGACAAGTTGTCCGTATGAAGAGTTTTTGGATACATTTTGGGCTAGAGTTACAGGCAAATTTTAGGACTAAATTTGAATCATGGTTACCGACTGTACAGATAAGAGGTACAAAAGAACAGTTTAAATCATATCATCCCAATTTGTATCAGTCTCTGTTTTCTGGCTGTCTATGGAGCAGACGTCTTCTTAACTGGAGCAGTGAATTCAAGGCTCTCTGCCAGCAGCTTTGGATTTGGTGAGGGTAGTCAGGACTTGGAATGACCCTTTCCACTCAGCTCATAAGGTTACTGTCTCTCCATTCAACATAGACTCAGTCTCCAGGCTTGAATAGTTGCTAGTCTTCCTTCCTTCCTTCCTTCCTTCCTGATGACTTTGCTCAGTTCTAGATCTTTCATTGATATAATCAGTTCAGCTTTTTGTGATGGTACATTTGATGGCAACGCTTTTCTCATGGTTACCTGGTTCGTGGTTGTCACTGCATAACCTGTCTTTTGTTTGCCATCTCGCATGAAGCTGCTCTCAGCTGCATACAGCTCCCAGTCTGGCACATCCTTCAGGTCTGGTCTGCTGGAATAGGCTTCTTCCATGGTCTGCAAACAGTCAGATACATTATCAGTTAGTGTTGGGAACAGAGGCATACTAGGATTGACAGCAAACATTTTCAGAATAACATTATCCAGTTTCAGTAGCATGGCATAGGGTCCATGTCCTCCATGTTCACAGAACAAACTTACAATGGGTTGCATGCAACTGTTGGATGTATCAATTCTTGGCTGCTGGTTGGATGCAGCAATTTTCAGTTGCTGACTGCCCTAGTTCTCCAGTTTCAGGATTCTTTTACATAATAGTAAAGAGTCCTTGGTCTTTTTTCCTCATAGGGATACAGGAGAAGGTCTTTTACAAATTTAACTCAGTAAACCATCCTAAGATATTTGTTAACACAGGCCTCAGCTTACTTCTAGCATGCCTTAAGGGAGCCTAAAAACGGCTTCTTGTTCTTCGGGCTCGGTGTTCCCCTTTTGAGTGCCTACCAGAGCAGACAAAGAGCGCTCACTGCCCTCGCACGGCCGGGGACGGGCGCGGCATGCAGGCATCCCCGCCCAGGGGCACCCCCGGCTCGCCCGTGCTCGGCCCGTGCTGCTGCTCACAGTGGCTCTCGGGCGTCTCTAAAATAAAACTCATTACTGTGGAAAGTGCGATAGGGCTGTTCCTTCCCGTAGATCTCACACTCCCGGCCCGCTCCGGGCCGGTGCGGGCGGGGCCAAGGGGCAGCGAGTGAGCCGGCCCGTGGCCGCGCAGCGGTGGCCCCCCCTCCGCCGGAGCAAGGCCGAAGCAGCGCAGCGGCGGCCCCGGTCCCGGTTCGCTTCCTGGGACCGCTCCCCCGCGCATCCCCCGGCCGTCACCAGGGCAATGGCAGGAATCACCTCCGCCCCTCTCAGAGCGGCTGGTGCCCCGCTTCTCTCATGGGGGAGGGACCGCCCTGCTCGCGGAGCCGTCCCGGGAGTCCGGGAGTCCCCCTTGCCTCAAAATCTTGGAAAAAAACTTTTTACAGATGGAACATAGAAAGTGGGGGCTTCTCCCCCTTCCCTTACAATGGTGCGAACCGAGCTTTCTCGGCCGCTCCACAAAACGTGCTGGAAGCGAGGATCTCTCCCTCCCCTCCCACTAAGGAGCAGGCTGGGCACCCAGCCGCTCCACAAACCTGTAGGAAGTGGGAATCTCTCCCCAGCCTCCCACCAAGGAGCAGGCTGGACACCCAGCCGCTCCACAAACCTGTAGGAAGTGGGAATCTCTCCCCAGCCTCCCACCAAGGAGCAGGCTGGACACCCAGCCACTCCACAAACCTGTAGGAAGTGGGAATCTCTCCCCAGCCTCCCACCAAGGAGCAGGCTGGACACCCAGCCACTCCACATCCCCCGCCTCCTACCAAGAAGCAGACCAGGCCTCCCCTGGCCGCTCCATGCCCAGATGTCTCCAGGCCAGCTTTCAATTCAAAACCCACGTGTGCTAAACATGAAATAAACTTTTGCACTGTGATTTGCTTTTCTCCACCAGTGAACAATCTCAGCCGAGATCACACACCTGCCTCCTCTCCACCAGCCAATCTCTGGGGCAGGTTGGAAAATCGGCAACAGGAAAAACTTGGAGAAATGATTTCAAAAGCAAATTCTCTCACCACCACGCCAGGTTGTCCTGGGATCGCTAACAATTACTGACTTTAAACAGATACACAATACATAAACAATACACACACATACAAACTACACACTACGCAACGAAAAGAATCACCTTTATACTACCTCCTGTGGAATCTTGGAACCATGGTGTCTCAACCTCAGGCCCGTGGCAGGGAATTCTTTAGATTGCTGTCAGAAAGGAATTCCTTGCAGGATGTTTTCGGTCCAGAGGAAGGGTACCAGGTTCTCGTGTCCCTTCTGGGTGTGCCAAATAACTGTTGCCTTTTCCCCCAGCCTGGAAAAGAAACTCGAGATCATTTTAGCAAGGAGGTAATATAAAAGGGGATCTTTATTTTTAAGGTCTTCAGGAGCAGTTATGGAAAGGTGTCCATAAAAGCCCACCCCCTCCAGGGGTGAGTACATATTTATAGCTTTTAGGAAATTAGCATAATTGATTAAAAGCACCAATAAGGAGAACAAGTGGTGATTCAATTCCCCCCCAGGTCCAGCCCCTTCTCTGGAGCCCCCTCTCAGCACCGGCTGTACTTTGTTTATGAAAATGTACCTCAGAGTTGTTCTCGGCCTTGGTTCCCAGGAAGAACCAAGATAGGACAGGGCCTTGCACCCCCCTGGGGCTTGGAGCTCTGGAATTTGTTTTGTCTTTCTGCTTAGGGAAAGGCCATGGAAAAGTACTGGAAAAACTAGCTATTAATACAGTAGGCTACAGAGCTACAAATATATGTGCAAAGAGTACAGAGAACATATAAAAGAAAAAAGGCAGAAACCAAACGGCATCACATGGAGATTGACTTAGAAGCAATCACAATTTAAGCGTGGGAAAACGTCGTGAGGAAGTGGGGATGTGAGAGCCTGCAGCTACAATGAAGGCCTCAATGACAGCCAAAAAGATAACCGAAGCTGTTTTGCAAACAAGGAGATGGCCTTGCTGAGGAACATCAAGAATACCAAAAGATTACTTGTAGTATGTGGCTAACTGCTTGTATAGTGATGCCTGAAGGATTTTTCTGCTTTTCTCCTGAATCCTTCTTAGACTGTTCCCTATATTCACAAGTATTAGCATGCATACTTGTGATGCTTTAGGTGATAATTTAGCCCGGTTTCATGGTTTTTAGTAGGCCGGTAGACTAAACACCCCTGAAACTACGTAGAGTTAGAAGCCCAAACACTCTGTTTTCGTGGGCCCTCAAGGTCTCCTAGCAGGACAGATTTTGTAAACTAGAAGTTAGCCCACCCAAGCCCCTTATTGGGCCCTCCTGGTAGATATGCTAATGTGTAGAGTCTTTAATTGTATACTCTGTTGGGGGGACGGGGCTTTTGCGAGGCGTTCTACCTGGACGGCAGAGGCCATCGAATGGGATCCTATTAAAATACCAAGGTAAATGACCCCCAACCCTCTAACCGCGTCACAGCCTTTATTTCCTAAGACCAGAAAAAGGCATCAATAGCTTACTGTATTGTGTTATGAATAGCCCTTGTTTTGTAGACAGCCCTGTCGTTGTTTGCTATGCAGCAAATTATAACAAACCGCGGTAGCTGTGAAAAAAAAGGTATAAAGGTACTAACACAGAATAATAGAAAACTTTTTCTGTCCTTGGATTATGTGCGTGTCGTGTGTCCGTCTCTACTGCAACAAATGGTGACCCTGACATGATCTGCGGGGCTGACGTGATCCCTGGAGCTGACTTGCTCGGGACTGAAAGGGAAGAGTGATTTTTTGCAATTAGGGTAATGCAAGGAGGCTGCCTGGAGAGCAGGACGCCTGCTTGGAATAGCAGGAACCGAGCGGTACAGCGAGGGGCCGCTGGAGATGGAGCCCAATGAAGCTAGAGAGCAGAGGGTTCTGTTTTGGTCGACCGGACTTTGACACCTTAATTAAGGTGAGCTGTTGGGAAAAGCTTTAACATGGGGAACAATTTATCTAGCCCGGAAAAGACTGTGTTGTCTACATGGAAAGTCTTGCTAAAAAGCACAGGGGCTAGCACAACAGACGATGCACTGAGAAATATATTGTTGTGGGCAAAATCGCATGATTTTCCAGCAGATGCGTGTTGCTTTTAGCATAAGCTCCTGGAAAGCAGTTGGAGATGAACTGTGGGAAGCTATTTCTCAGGGAGATAAAGATGCATGAAAGTTGGCAACAACCTGGCGCTTGCTCTTTGATGCTTTAAAGAAACAGAGAAAAGAGCAAGAAAAGGGAGGAAAACTTAATGAAAAGACAGCAATAACTTGTAGAGCATGAGCAGATGGAATTAGAGGGAGGAAACGGGTGCTGTTCGGAAAGGGCGGCTCCTCATCTGCCTCAGACTCAGCCTGCTTCTGCTAAAAACAGCGGTGTTGATGAAAGGTCGTATATCTCCCCAAAAGACTATGTGCTGCCCACTTATCCTTCTCCTGGAGACCTTGTACAGCGAGAGCGAGTGTATCCCTTGCCTGCTAACCAACTAGCAGAAATAAATTTAAGAGAACGGAGAACAGATTCTGCTGCACAGCCTGCCCCTACGACCTCCCCGCTTCCATCTTCACAGCCTGCGCAGCCTCTTACGAAACAGCCTTTGCAAGTGTTTCCTCCACTGCCACAGGACACTGACACTGATGGTGACAGTGGGGATGAAAGGGAAATTGATCGGGAATCTCAGAGGCTGTGTCAATGCAGGAGCGTTCGCGGGAAAGAGAGGGTGGTCATCGTCGCTCTAACAAGGCTTGGAAAATCAGGCCCTGGACACTGCCTCCTTGTCAGGTGACAGTGCAGCTGAGACAACCGGCTCGGTTTTGGGAACAAGTCAAACGTAAAGCCCTTGAGTGTGGGGAATGGGAGCTGGTTGAAAGGCTGGGTATGCTTAATATTAATAGTGATGTGTTTACAAGTGGCACTGAAATGATCGGAGAGGGGGCTGCTGGGGGGAGTGCTGGTGCAGGGGAAGGTGTTCAAGCGTATCCCGTGTTAAAAGCTACACCAGGACCTAACCAGCAAGATAGTCATCAGGTGATTGCCTGTAGGGTAGTGCAGGATTTACAGGCGAGAGTTGCTAAGTATGGTCTGGGATCTCCAGAAGTTATGCAAGTAATTTGGGTGATAAATACAGATTTACTTGCACGTTTTGATATCAAGCATCTTGCTCAGGTGCTGTTTCAGCCCGTGCAGTTTGAAGTTTTTGAGAGTAACTGGAGACAGATGGCAGAGAGAGCTGCAATAGAGAATATGCACAGACCTCAGGATGATCCTAGGTATGCAGTGGGATCTGGTGCCCTAATGGGAGGGAATGTATTTGCTAACCCAGACACACAAGCCCGATGGCATCCTTTGATCATTGAGCAATGTCAAAAAACAGGCATGGGAGCATTGATAAAAACCATAGAAATGGCTTCTCCCAAACTTCGATTTGTAAAAATAGTTCAAGGGACAAAGGAACCATTTTTGCAATTTGCAGAAAGGATTTCAGCAGCCCTGGAGAAACAAGTAGAGGATGAACAGTTACGGCAGATATTGTGTAAACAGTTAGCTCAGGAAAATGCAAATGAGGATTGTAGAAAGGTGATTTATACCCTTCTGGGGGATCCTTCATTAACAGATATGGTTACAGTTTGTGCTAAGTTTGGGTCTGTGGAACATAAAATGACTGCTTTAGCAGTTGTTTTACGACCACCTAGGAAATGCTATGCATGCAGACAGCAAAGGCATTTGAAAACTGATTGTAAACAGAAACAAACAGGGAAAAAGCAGAAAGGATTTGGGAATACAGCAGTGTCCTGGTTTAGTCAGGCGGGGTCAAAATCTACCAAGTGACCTATGCTGCAGGAAGGGATATATCTTCCTTCCTGGAAGAGAGAGCCAGTAGTTAGGTAGTTTTAAGGATTGATGTGTAGGTGAACTAATTAAAACGTTAGTCTGCCTTCGTGGAAAGAACCATATATAAGCAGAGACCCTCTGAGCCTCTTCCTCTATTTTGGCCTGCTGCTGTGTAGTGCGGAGCATCTCCTGCTTCTGTCCCTGGTAAGGCCCCCCAGCCCCACCTCCTTCCAAAGGGGAAGGGGGGGGGGGGGCAGGGAAGGGAGGTTTAGGGCAGCTGTGCCGCTGCAGCCGGGAACAGGGGACGAACCAGATGGAATTTTCAGCAGATACAGTTCAGTTGGTATGTCAGCTACACTAGACAGGGCCAGATCCCTGCTCTGGGCCAGGAAGGACCAGGCTGGATTCCATCCAGTTCGGGCCAGGCCCTGCCCTGTCAGCCCAGGCCCAGCCAGCCCTACCAGGCCGAGCCAGCTTCACAGAGCTAGGCCACAGAGACTCTGAGAGCTTCTGCCATCCAGCTTGAACCTTTACAAACAGCCCAGCAGAGAGCACGTGATTGTCACAATGCAGGAGAGAGAGAGAGAGAGATTAACTCTATCCATGCCTGGACTAAACTTACAGACACCCATCCTTCCTTGCACAGAGAGAGGAACGAGTGAAGACATCTACATATATGCAGCATAGAGACTTTGCAGTCAGTGAGGAAAGCAGAACTGATACCTAGAGGGAGGAGCATGAGAAGTGCTTTGAGAGTGAAGCTGAAAACTCTTTTGGAGAGCCATGGTTGGGGACTGAGCTAATAAATTCCCTGCAATATATGAAGATATAGTCTAAAGGGAGGATGTGAGGTTCTAATTGCAGCCAATGAACTGAAATACCTGGGTAAAGACAAGTAAGTGTTGAAATAAGTACAGCCTCATGAGAGACTTGAACCAAGAAAGAGAAAAGGCTGTGACCCAGAGCCCTGGTCCCAGGGGAATGCTAGAGAACCTGAGTTGTCATGAGAACCTGTGTTGCTCAGCACAGAAGAAGGGATTTTCTTTGTTGCTGCAATTGAACTGTGCATCCTTAAAACAGGTACCCTGTGGACTGTTCATAACCCACCATAGTGGCTGTGGGAAGGCTACTGGTATGGGAGGGAGCCACCATTAAGCCGATCTTTCTTCCGGGCGGTGGCTGATGGTTAGGCTGAAGACCCATAAAAACTGTATTTCTTTTACTCTGCAGCCTGGAGGACAAGGACAATGAGAAGCCTTTGACTAAAAACTGCTTGAGAAAGCCAGACATCTCTGTGAATTACTAATAGGAATTTTATTACTAGACAGAAATGGATAACTGAATTTTAATCTGTTTTTCTGTTTTTACTTTACGTTAATGAGTGTTGAGTTCTATATCTACAGCTGAACCTCGAAGTACAGTGACCCCGGAGAAAATACCACAAACCTGCATCCCTGCTCAAAGAAGGGATGGATCTGTGTACTCGCAGCTCGTAACGCTGTCTTCGGAACTCTCCCCAACTGTCGTTCCTGATGTATTCATAACTCTGGATTGCCCCTAATGTATTAATAACTATAAATATGTTGTTAAATTTTAAATGCTATTAGGTTTATTAAGTTCTGTTAAAATTAAGTATTACAACCAGATTCTGCGAACGTTAACTACAGTTATGCATAACTATGTGTGTTATAGGAAAGAATAGGTTAAAATTACGTATGTGCAATGATACATATGCATTCTTTTAATTATCATGTTCATGGTACCATGGTCTTTTTAGTTAAAGGTAGTTGACAACGTCTGTTACTTTACGGTCTGCACAACCTGTATTATGTTTATGCAACTGTCTCCATGATTCGTTCTGGTTTAAGCAACCTTCCTAGTTGCTGTTTCTAACAGCTTTCTCATAAGATCTGTGTTAGGGAAATCCCTCCACTTGGGGTCCTGGCTCTGGCCAATCCTGGACTCTCTCTGGTCGGACATCTACCAGCAGACCCAGGTGTTTCTGCATCCAAATCATACTTAAGTCAGGTTTGACTTAATAATTTGAGTTTATATGAGCTGCACCCCTTTTGGGGTGGACTTGGGGACCTCGCCTGGGAGGGATCCCCCGGCCCTCACTGAAACAAGGTGCCAGCTGTTACAGACCCTGACTGTTGGTATAGTATTCCACAATTCCATAATGTATTATTTTGCTTGACAACCTTCAGAAATAAAGTAATCAAGACAGATTTTCTAAACTATTAGGTCATGAAGAATCACAAAATAATGTAGATCACTTGGAAGGTTTATCACATCGGTGTTAAAAGTATTCCTATGTTTAACTATGTGTGTTTCTTACTTATTACACTGCTTGTGACGGATGGCCAGTAATGCTATAGACAAACTTAGGTTAATTAAAACAAAAAGGGGGAATGATAGAGGAACCCCCGCAGAGCAGACTGCAAAAAGCTTTGTATACAATCAGTCATCTCACAGTACCTTCTGATTCTAATATTCCTATATTTTTGAAGCATTCTTTGCAGTTGGACGGAACAGTGAATCTCCCTTGAGGAAAGGTGTGGGTCAGAGATTTGATTACTAACAAGTGGGAGGGTCTGTGGGACCTCATCACTTGGGGGTGTAGATATGCTTGTGTCTCCACAGATACTGGAACCCGTTGGGTGCTGGCACTGTGTGTGAGGCCAGACTTACAGCGAACTCGCCCCAGGGACGGCGATGGATTGACCTGAAACTTGGATGTTAATGATTGCTATCATTAGGTTTTGCATAGGGGAAGGAAAGGCCATGTTGCCTCCTCTGCCTCCTATGCCTGAGAATGTACGGATAACTTCATCTCATGCTTTGAATCAATCTTCTATGTGTGTTTCACTTGCAACTCCACAATCTCCTTTTAAAACATGCTTGTTTTGAAGGAATGTGCTGTATGAATTTGTCAGACAATTCAAAGTCTATCTTTGCAAATATTCAGGAGCTGCAGTATGGAGTGCAAAAGTTGAGAAAAACTGTTAGTGGGTTTGATACATGGTTTAGTGACTGGGGCATCATGGGATGGTTCAAAGATGTGTTGAAAATGGGAAGTGTCATCTTGCTTGTTGTATTTTTGTTCTTACTATTGGTGCCGTGTTTGTTGTCTTTTCTGCAAAGGGCCCTGCAGAGATCGATAAACACTGCTTTCTTAGTAGTAAAACAAAAAGGGGGAATTGTGGGGATGGCTGAGGCTTACAGTAGGCCTAAAAGCCTCTTGGACATGGACTTAGAAGCGATCAGAGTTTACCCGTGAGAAAGCGCCATGAGAAAGTGATGGTATGAACACCTGCAGCCACAGTGAAGGACAGCCAAGAAGATAATCAAGGGGGATGTTTTGCACCTGACCAAGAGATGGCCTTGCTGAGGAGCACCAGGGATGTGGTGGAGGACTTATAGCATATAGTTAACTGTTAGTGTAGCTTCTTAGGACGTGCTGGGAAAAATTCTTGTTGTGTAGACAGCCTTGGTGTTGTTTATCACGCAGCCAATAGTTCGCTTATTTAGGTTTGTGGCTGAATGCCAGCACACTTAAATGTATTTGATTGCTTGTTGTGAGATGAGGATTAGGAGTAGGCAAAGCAGGCTCAAACTTTATAAAGTACAAAGAAGTTTTATTAATATATCTAAGACAAAGGGAAAAAGAAAAAAAAAACTCAAGAAAAACTAGAACAAACTCTCTAGACCACCCCTCCTTCCCCACTTCTCTATTTCATTTTCTTTGACAACATACAAAAAACAACATTTTGACCTCTAGTCAGTTTACTACTTCAGAAACAGCTCTTGTTCCAGTTTATCTAGGGAGAGAAGTTTTTTTTGCTTACACTATGGATTTTTTGTAAGAAAAATACAGTTTTTATGGGATTTCTGCTTCACCATTAACTGCTGCCCGGAGCAAAGTCTAGCTTAATGGTGGATCTCTCTCACACTAGTAGCCTTCTTACAGCTACTATGGTGGGTTATGAACAGTGTACAGGGTACCTGTTTTAAAGATGCACAGTTTAATTGCAGCAACAAAGAAAATTCTTTTTTCTGTGCTTAGCAACACAGGTTCTCCTGACAACTCAGGTTCTCTAGCATTCTCCCTGGGACCAGGGCTCTGGGTCACAGCTTCTCTTCTCTCTTGGTTTTAGTTTCTCATTAGGCTGTACTTTTTTAACACTTACTTGTCTGTACTTAGGTAATTCAGTTCATTGGCTGCAATAAGAACTTCACATCTCCCTTTGGACTATATCTTCATATATTACAGAGAATTTATTAGCTCAGTTCTCAACTATGGTTCTTTAAAAGAGTTTTCAGCTTCATTCTTGAAGCAACTTCTCATGCACTTCCTTGTGAGTATTAGCTCTGCTTTCCTCACTGACTGTAAAGTCTCTGCGTTGCACTATGTCGATGTCCTCACTCGTTCCTCTCTCTGCGAGGAAGGATGGGTGTCTGTGAGTTTAGTCTAGGCATGGAGAGAGTTAATCTCTGTCTCTCTCTCCGGCAGTGTGAGGATCACATGCTCTTTGCCGGGCTGTTTGAACAGGTCTGAGCTGGATGCAAGACGCTCTCAAGAGTCTCTGTGGCCTAGCTCTGCCAAGCTGGCTCGGCTTGGTAGGACTATCTGGGCCCGGGGTGACAGGGCAGGGCCTGGCTTGAGCTGGATGGAGTCCGGCCTGGTCCTTGCCTGGCCCGGCTCTCTTTCTTGTGTAGCTGACACACCGGCTGAGCTGGATTTGCTGAAAATTTTAATCGTTTCTTTTCTTATGCTTGCCCGGCTGCAGCGGCACAGTTGCTGTAAAACTTCCCTTCCCCCCCCCATCCCTCCTTTGGAAGGAGGTGGGGGGGGCCTTACCAGCGAGAGAAGCAGGAGCTGCTCCTCTCTACACAGCAGCAGCAGGTCCAAAGAGGAAGAGCTTCAGAAAGTCTCTGCTTATATATGGTTTTTTCCTCGAAGGCGGATCAACTTTTTAATTGGTTTACCTACCTATCAATCCTTAAAACTACCTGATCATTGGCTCTCTCTCGCAGGAAGGAAGTTGTATTCTTTTTGCAGCACAGATCACTTCCTAGATTTTGACCCCTCTGGCCTAACCCAGGACAATAGCATATCACAGTAGCTGGGAAAAGGGTATAAAGATGCTAGCACCAGCTAATAAAGGAGTTCTTCTTTGTCCTTGGACTATTCGCATGTCGTGTGTCCGTCTCTACTGCGACCAACAACTATCATGAGAAGATTTGTGGGAAGAGGGCTTAAACTCATGCTTGGGTGAAAACAAAATACACAATAAAACAATATCAAGCTGATGATTAACATATGATTATACAACAGTTATGTAAGGAAAGGGTATAAAAATGTATCCATCACGAATCCATGTCAGAATCAGATTTGGGTGTGAACCCCGATTCCCAGAGCTCTTCAAATAAAAGCACCTGCATATAATCATCCAGTGATTATGTGTTTCTACACTAACATTTTGGCGACCCAAATGGGACCCTGTGAGCACTGCCGAGGACCCCGTGACCAGATCACGCTCCGGCCGGCACAGAGGGATTCTCGGGGAGCCCATCGGCCCCGTGACCCTTAGCAGCTCACAACGTCCCCTGGAGAGGTAAGGTGTTTTTACTTCTGGTCTTGATGCCTGCCAATAAGAGGCAGCGAAAGCTACGCTTGGTTGAGCTAAGGAATTCCTGGTAAATGCCTAGGCGCCGTCCGTAAGACAATTGCAAAAGCATTGCGGGGTCGGCAGTGGAGACTTTGGTAGCGGTAACATGGAGAAGCTTAAAGGGATTGTGGGTGGCAATGCCCCCATACCACATGCTTCTCCTTTGGGGTGCTTATTAGCACATTGGAAACAAGGTAATTTTGACCAGGGATTACGCAAGGATAAGCTGATCGATTATTGTAACACTCAGTGGCCAAAATATGTTCTGCAGAATGGGAAATGGTGGCCTGAAAACAGTTCTTTGCAATCTGACTTGATTTCTCACTTATTGTCATTTTGTAAGCATGAGGGAAAATTAGATGAAGTTCCGTATGTTGATTTGTTTTTCTAATTACAGGAAAAACCAGAGTGGCTAATTGAGGGTGGCTTAACAATTACTACGGTACCTAACAACAATAATTGTGTGGCCTGTGTTCAAGAGAAACATTGTATAGAAAATCTGGCATTGAATGAGAGTCTACATCGGAAAGATGACATGGAGGGTGACTTACTGGTAGCCCCTACAGCACCAAGGCAATCTAACCCTACTTCATCTGGCCTTATTTCACATGATCCACTTACTCCTCCTACTGAAACTGATCTACTTACCCCTCCTGCTCAAAGATACTCTCCACCCCCACCTACGCCTGCCCAAGGATATCCCGCTTTCCCACCTATGCCTCCCCAGGGATATCCTCCCCTTCCACCTACACCCCCTTCGCCTGCTCATGGCACCCCTTTACTGCCTTCACCCAGAAATAACCAAGGTTTAGTTATGATACAGACACATGGGGGAGGGGGTGCGGAAGGGATAAATAGCAGTGAAAGTGATGCAGATGAACCAATATCCTACCGCACACGGTCCAAATTGGCCCCGGCTTGGCCTAAGACAGGAAAGGGTTTGTTAAGATCAGGCAAACAAAAGAAAACCATAATTTCCCGTTTGAGACAAGGTGTGGGGGTGGACGGACCAGTTTTTGTAAAGGTACCCTTTTCCCTGGGAGATTTACTAATATGGAAACAGTCAGCCGGGACCTATAGAGAAAATCCTGATGAAGTAGCCAGGGTGGTGAAAATGATTATGAAGACTCAGAATTCAGACTGGGATGACATCCAAGTGATATTAGATACCCTGATGGACTCTAGTGAGAAGATGGTGTTTAGGGCAGCGAAGGACCGGGCAAGGGAAGATATTTGTCAGGGACTAGTGACAGGAACTCTAGATTATAATTTTCCCTCTGAGGATCCATTGTGGGACCCTAACAACCCATCTGGAGTAGACATGATGAAGCTAAGGAGATATCAAGAGTGGGTTCAGATAGGAGTTCAAAATGCTATACCAAAAACTATGAATTGGGCAAAATTGTATGAAATAAGACAAGAGAAAAAAATAGCCCCCCACTGCATTTTTAGAGAGACTTAAAGAAGCGGCCAGGAAATATACTGACCTCCAAATAGACACAGAACAAGCCAAAGTTCAGCTTGCTCTTATCTTTCTTGGTCAGTCACAGGATGATATTAGAAAAAAGTTACAGAAACAGGAAGGGGAAGAGTTAAGAAATCTGGACAAGTTACTTGAAGTAGCTTGGAAAGCTCATAATAATAGAGAAAAGGAGATTAACAAACAACAGGGGCAGCTTTTGGCAATATTACAAGGGAATTCAAGGGGAGGTACAAGAGGTGAGCGAGGCAGAGGTATGAGGAGGGGTGGGTTTGGAAAGGGCCACAAAAGACCACTGGCTTTCAATGAATGTGCCTACTGTCATCTCCCCGGGCATTGGAAGCGTGAATGCCCAAACCGGTTTGACCAAGGCAACCAGTTCCAGCAGGAAGAGGTTGCCAAGGTAATGATGGTGTCATGGGTTGACCCCGGCTAGGTGCCAGGTGCCCACTCAGTCACTCTATCACTCCCTCTCCCACTGGGAGAGGGGAGAGGATAATATTGAAAAAGACTATCAGGGTAAGAAAAGGCAGTTTTATTACAGCAGGGAAAAAATAGTACAAGCAAGCTGAGAGTTGCGCACGCAAGAGCAGAGGGGAAAACAATCAATCTGTGGGACCTCATCACTTGGGGGTGTAGATATGCTTGTGTCTCCACAGATACTGGAACCCGTTGGGTGCTGGCACTGTGTGTGAGGCCAGACTTACAGCGAACTCGCCCCAGGGACGGCGATGGATTGACCTGAAACTTGGATGTTAATGATTGCTATCATTAGGTTTTGCATAGGGGAAGGAAAGGCCATGTTGCCTCCTCTGCCTCCTATGCCTGAGAATGTACGGATAACTTCATCTCATGCTTTGAATCAATCTTCTATGTGTGTTTCACTTGCAACTCCACAATCTCCTTTTAAAACATGCTTGTTTTGAAGGAATGTGCTGTATGAATTTGTCAGACAATTCAAAGTCTATCTTTGCAAATATTCAGGAGCTGCAGTATGGAGTGCAAAAGTTGAGAAAAACTGTTAGTGGGTTTGATACATGGTTTAGTGACTGGGGCATCATGGGATGGTTCAAAGATGTGTTGAAAATGGGAAGTGTCATCTTGCTTGTTGTATTTTTGTTCTTACTATTGGTGCCGTGTTTGTTGTCTTTTCTGCAAAGGGCCCTGCAGAGATCGATAAACACTGCTTTCTTAGTAGTAAAACAAAAAGGGGGAATTGTGGGGATGGCTGAGGCTTACAGTAGGCCTAAAAGCCTCTTGGACATGGACTTAGAAGCGATCAGAGTTTACCCGTGAGAAAGCGCCATGAGAAAGTGATGGTATGAACACCTGCAGCCACAGTGAAGGACAGCCAAGAAGATAATCAAGGGGGATGTTTTGCACCTGACCAAGAGATGGCCTTGCTGAGGAGCACCAGGGATGTGGTGGAGGACTTATAGCATATAGTTAACTGTTAGTGTAGCTTCTTAGGACGTGCTGGGAAAAATTCTTGTTGTGTAGACAGCCTTGGTGTTGTTTATCACGCAGCCAATAGTTCGCTTATTTAGGTTTGTGGCTGAATGCCAGCACACTTAAATGTATTTGATTGCTTGTTGTGAGATGAGGATTAGGAGTAGGCAAAGCAGGCTCAAACTTTATAAAGTACAAAGAAGTTTTATTAATATATCTAAGACAAAGGGAAAAAGAAAAAAAAAACTCAAGAAAAACTAGAACAAACTCTCTAGACCACCCCTCCTTCCCCACTTCTCTATTTCATTTTCTTTGACAACATACAAAAAACAACATTTTGACCTCTAGTCAGTTTACTACTTCAGAAACAGCTCTTGTTCCAGTTTATCTAGGGAGAGAAGTTTTTTTTGCTTACACTATGGATTTTTTGTAAGAAAAATACAGTTTTTATGGGATTTCTGCTTCACCATTAACTGCTGCCCGGAGCAAAGTCTAGCTTAATGGTGGATCTCTCTCACACTAGTAGCCTTCTTACAGCTACTATGGTGGGTTATGAACAGTGTACAGGGTACCTGTTTTAAAGATGCACAGTTTAATTGCAGCAACAAAGAAAATTCTTTTTTCTGTGCTTAGCAACACAGGTTCTCCTGACAACTCAGGTTCTCTAGCATTCTCCCTGGGACCAGGGCTCTGGGTCACAGCTTCTCTTCTCTCTTGGTTTTAGTTTCTCATTAGGCTGTACTTTTTTAACACTTACTTGTCTGTACTTAGGTAATTCAGTTCATTGGCTGCAATAAGAACTTCACATCTCCCTTTGGACTATATCTTCATATATTACAGAGAATTTATTAGCTCAGTTCTCAACTATGGTTCTTTAAAAGAGTTTTCAGCTTCATTCTTGAAGCAACTTCTCATGCACTTCCTTGTGAGTATTAGCTCTGCTTTCCTCACTGACTGTAAAGTCTCTGCGTTGCACTATGTCGATGTCCTCACTCGTTCCTCTCTCTGCGAGGAAGGATGGGTGTCTGTGAGTTTAGTCTAGGCATGGAGAGAGTTAATCTCTGTCTCTCTCTCCGGCAGTGTGAGGATCACATGCTCTTTGCCGGGCTGTTTGAACAGGTCTGAGCTGGATGCAAGACGCTCTCAAGAGTCTCTGTGGCCTAGCTCTGCCAAGCTGGCTCGGCTTGGTAGGACTATCTGGGCCCGGGGTGACAGGGCAGGGCCTGGCTTGAGCTGGATGGAGTCCGGCCTGGTCCTTGCCTGGCCCGGCTCTCTTTCTTGTGTAGCTGACACACCGGCTGAGCTGGATTTGCTGAAAATTTTAATCGTTTCTTTTCTTATGCTTGCCCGGCTGCAGCGGCACAGTTGCTGTAAAACTTCCCTTCCCCCCCCCATCCCTCCTTTGGAAGGAGGTGGGGGGGGCCTTACCAGCGAGAGAAGCAGGAGCTGCTCCTCTCTACACAGCAGCAGCAGGTCCAAAGAGGAAGAGCTTCAGAAAGTCTCTGCTTATATATGGTTTTTTCCTCGAAGGCGGATCAACTTTTTAATTAGTTTACCTACCTATCAATCCTTAAAACTACCTGATCATTGGCTCTCTCTCGCAGGAAGGAAGTTGTATTCTTTTTTGCAGCACAGATCACTTCCTAGATTTTGACCCCTCTGGCCTAACCCAGGACAATAGCATATCACAGTAGCTGGGAAAAGGGTATAAAGATGCTAGCACCAGCTAATAAAGGAGTTCTTCTTTGTCCTTGGACTATTCGCATGTCGTGTGTCCGTCTCTACTGCGACCAACAACTATCATGAGAAGATTTGTGGGAAGAGGGCTTAAACTCATGCTTGGGTGAAAACAAAATACACAATAAAACAATATCAAGCTGATGATTAACATATGATTATACAAGAGTTATGTAAGGAAAGGGTATAAAAATGTATCCATCACGAATCCATGTCAGAATCAGATTTGGGTGTGAACCCCGATTCCCAGAGCTCTTCAAATAAAAGCACCTGCATATAATCATCCAGTGATTATGTGTTTCTACACTAACATTTTGGCGACCCAAATGGGACCCTGTGAGCACTGCCGAGGACCCCGTGACCAGATCACGCTCCGGCCGGCACAGAGGGATTCTCGGGGAGCCCATCGGCCCCGTGACCCTTAGCAGCTCACAACGTCCCCTGGAGAGGTAAGGTGTTTTTACTTCTGGTCTTGATGCCTGCCAATAAGAGGCAGCGAAAGCTACGCTTGGTTGAGCTAAGGAATTCCTGGTAAATGCCTAGGCGCCGTCCGTAAGACAATTGCAAAAGCATTGCGGGGTCGGCAGTGGAGACTTTGGTAGCGGTAACATGGAGAAGCTTAAAGGGATTGTGGGTGGCAATGCCCCCATACCACATGCTTCTCCTTTGGGGTGCTTATTAGCACATTGGAAACAAGGTAATTTTGACCAGGGATTACGCAAGGATAAGCTGATCGATTATTGTAACACTCAGTGGCCAAAATATGTTCTGCAGAATGGGAAATGGTGGCCTGAAAACAGTTCTTTGCAATCTGACTTGATTTCTCACTTATTGTCATTTTGTAAGCATGAGGGAAAATTAGATGAAGTTCCGTATGTTGATTTGTTTTTCTAATTACAGGAAAAACCAGAGTGGCTAATTGAGGGTGGCTTAACAATTACTACGGTACCTAACAACAATAATTGTGTGGCCTGTGTTCAAGAGAAACATTGTATAGAAAATCTGGCATTGAATGAGAGTCTACATCGGAAAGATGACATGGAGGGTGACTTACTGGTAGCCCCTACAGCACCAAGGCAATCTAACCCTACTTCATCTGGCCTTATTTCACATGATCCACTTACTCCTCCTACTGAAACTGATCTACTTACCCCTCCTGCTCAAAGATACTCTCCACCCCCACCTACGCCTGCCCAAGGATATCCCGCTTTCCCACCTATGCCTCCCCAGGGATATCCTCCCCTTCCACCTACACCCCCTTCGCCTGCTCATGGCACCCCTTTACTGCCTTCACCCAGAAATAACCAAGGTTTAGTTATGATACAGACACATGGGGGAGGGGGTGCGGAAGGGATAAATAGCAGTGAAAGTGATGCAGATGAACCAATATCCTACCGCACACGGTCCAAATTGGCCCCGGCTTGGCCTAAGACAGGAAAGGGTTTGTTAAGATCAGGCAAACAAAAGAAAACCATAATTTCCCGTTTGAGACAAGGTGTGGGGGTGGACGGACCAGTTTTTGTAAAGGTACCCTTTTCCCTGGGAGATTTACTAATATGGAAACAGTCAGCCGGGACCTATAGAGAAAATCCTGATGAAGTAGCCAGGGTGGTGAAAATGATTATGAAGACTCAGAATTCAGACTGGGATGACATCCAAGTGATATTAGATACCCTGATGGACTCTAGTGAGAAGATGGTGTTTAGGGCAGCGAAGGACCGGGCAAGGGAAGATATTTGTCAGGGACTAGTGACAGGAACTCTAGATTATAATTTTCCCTCTGAGGATCCATTGTGGGACCCTAACAACCCATCTGGAGTAGACATGATGAAGCTAAGGAGATATCAAGAGTGGGTTCAGATAGGAGTTCAAAATGCTATACCAAAAACTATGAATTGGGCAAAATTGTATGAAATAAGACAAGAGAAAAAAATAGCCCCCCACTGCATTTTTAGAGAGACTTAAAGAAGCGGCCAGGAAATATACTGACCTCCAAATAGACACAGAACAAGCCAAAGTTCAGCTTGCTCTTATCTTTCTTGGTCAGTCACAGGATGATATTAGAAAAAAGTTACAGAAACAGGAAGGGGAAGAGTTAAGAAATCTGGACAAGTTACTTGAAGTAGCTTGGAAAGCTCATAATAATAGAGAAAAGGAGATTAACAAACAACAGGGGCAGCTTTTGGCAATATTACAAGGGAATTCAAGGGGAGGTACAAGAGGTGAGCGAGGCAGAGGTATGAGGAGGGGTGGGTTTGGAAAGGGCCACAAAAGACCACTGGCTTTCAATGAATGTGCCTACTGTCATCTCCCCGGGCATTGGAAGCGTGAATGCCCAAACCGGTTTGACCAAGGCAACCAGTTCCAGCAGGAAGAGGTTGCCAAGGTAATGATGGTGTCATGGGTTGACCCCGGCTAGGTGCCAGGTGCCCACTCAGTCACTCTATCACTCCCTCTCCCACTGGGAGAGGGGAGAGGATAATATTGAAAAAGACTATCAGGGTAAGAAAAGGCAGTTTTATTACAGCAGGGAAAAAATAGTACAAGCAAGCTGAGAGTTGCGCACGCAAGAGCAGAGGGGAAAACAATCAATCTCTACTTCCCATCAGTAGCGATGTCCGGACACTTTCTGGGAAGCAGGGCTTCAGCACGCGTGACGGTTGTTCAAGAAGGCAAACATGGACCAGTCCTGAGTGCCTCCTCCTCTCTTCCTTCCCTTATATATCTGAGCTGATGTCATATGGTATGGAATATCCCTTTGGCTGACTGGGGTCAGCTGGCCTGCTGGTGTCCCCTCCCAGGATCTTGCCCCCCCCCCCCCATCCCCTTCAGTGGGGGAAGGAATGTCACAGGGACAGCACAGCTTGGCAGTAGCCAAAACACTGCTCTGTTATCAACGCCAGCTACCAAAGCAAAGCACAGCACTGTAAGGGCTGTGAGCTTTACCCCAGTCAGACCCAATACAGATGGTATATGCTGAGAAGGAAAAATCTATGCCCCAAGAACCCCTGGTAACTTTACAGTTCGGAGATAAAGGTGTAAAATTTTTAATTGACACAGGAGCAACTCATTCAGTTTTAAATGATCTAGAAGGGCAGATGGGGAACAAATCCACCACAATAGTTGGGGCCACAGGGAAGGAGGAAAATCGGCCATCCCTGCAACCCCTAGACTTGTCTTTCGGGAACGTGTTGACTCATGAATTCTTGTACGTACCTGAATGCCCCATTAGTCATGATCCGCTAACACAAGCGGGGGTCATGATGGTTCGTTACTTGAATCTCCGAGTGCAAAAGAAAACAGGGACAAGTATTTTTGCTTTAATCAAAATCAAAAGAACCTTTCTTGAGTCCCAACAACACGATTATGTGATAGAGGAGAGAGAGAGAGATATAGGGTTGGGGGGGGGGGGTAAAGAAAGGGTTAATAGCTACCACAGCACTACGAAGTTATTGTTGTCCGGATCCAATGGATTCCGTCTCCTCCGTGGGGAGATCTCGTAGGGGTACTTTTTGAGAGTCTCTTTATAGTCTTTTCGAAAGCGAGGGGCAGGTAACCAAGAGATGAGGCAATCCTTCCAAAGGCAAGGGGCAAATGGCCAGGAGGTGGAGGAATAAGGCCCATTGTTTCAGGGTGCAGGTGCAGCTGTACAAAACATATAGTTCCTGCACAGTCGTTTCCACCCCGGTAACCGAGCGGCACGGTCTTCACAGGCATGTGACAGCACACCTCTGCAGCACACCTCTGTGCCTGGCAGGCATCCCACCAGGATCTGGCCGGGCTTCATTGTGCAAAAGTCCTTTTCCCCTTTTAGGGTCTTTGGGTTTTCAGCCTCTGCTTCTGTAGATGGTTGTGAGGCAGATGAGGGATTTCTGTCCAGACTCTTACACCATTCCACTCCTAGGTCGAGATCTATTGGCAAAGCTGGATGCAGTAATAACTTTTGAGAATGGGGAACTGTTAATGAAAACACCGGAGTCAAAGACATGAAAAATCTTAATGATAAAAGAGAAACCAGTCCCTACAATCCCTAAGGAAGTAGAACATGCAGTAATCCCCACAGTATGGGAAACAGATATACCTGGAAAACCTAAGTTAGCATAGCCAGTACATGTACAGTTAAAATAGGGAGCAAAAACCGTACAGGTCAAACAATATCCTATAAAACCAGAGGCACGGCAGGGAATAGCAAAGACTATTGATAGATTCCTAAAATATCGAATTCTAGAAGAATGCAAATCAGAATATAATACACCAATATTCCCAGTAAAGAAACCTAATGGGGATTACAGGCTAGTACAAGATCTAAGAGCAATAAATGAAATAACCAAAATCATTTATCCAGAAGTTGCCAACCCCTACACATTGTTAACATGCGTAAAAGAGATATATAAGTGGTTTACTGTAATTGATCTAAAAGATGCCTTTTTCTGCATACCCCTTGACAAAGAAAATAAAAAACTGTTTGCCTTTTAATGGCAAAATCCAAAAAACGGAAGGAAGACCCAGCTCACATGGAATCGGCTTCCCATGGGGTACAAGAGCGCCCCTACCTTATTTGGAAACCAACTGGCAAAGGAACTGGAGATCTGGACCAAACAAGGGCAAGTACCGAGATACCAATACCTTTTGCTGCAGTATGTTGATGATATACTAATAGCAACAGAAGAAAAGGCAACCTGCATTAAGGTAACAATTGAGATTTTTAACTCACTGGGCATGGGAGGATACAAAGTGTCGAAAGAAAAAGCACAAATTGCCCAACAGACTGTAATTTACCTGGGATGTGAAATTTCACAAGGACAAAGAAAACTAGGTACTAACCGTATCCAAGCTATTTGTGCTATTCCAGAGCCCCGGAATCTCCACGAGCTGCGAGTCTTCTTGGGGATGGCAGGATGGTGCCGCCTGTGGATCATGGACTATGGGCTCATTGCCAAACCCCTGTATGAAGCTCAGAAGACGCAGCCATTCAGCTGGGGCAAGACACAAAAAGAAGTCTTCCTAAAATTGAAAGAAGCATTGACGACTTCCCCGGTGTTAGGATTACATCATCTGTCTAAAGACTTTCAGCTGTTTGTGCATGAAAGCCAGCGCCTGGCACTGGGAGTCCTGACCCAACGTCTGGGGAGCTGGAAAAGACCGGTAGGCTATTTCTCCAAACAGCTTCACAATGTAAGTGCCGGATGGCCCACGTGTCTGTTTTAGAGCAAAAGGGGGGCCATTGACTATCTCCAAGCAGGATGATAAAATTCCAGGTAATCCTGACCGAGCAGGATGATGTCACACTAAAGACAACTAACCTTTTGAATCCAGCCTTACTCCTAGGTACCAAAACCGAGGAAGGCCCACTAGAACATGACTGTGTAGAAGTAATAGAATACACCTACTCAGCGAGAGAAAATCTGAAAGACGTCCTGCTGGAGCAACCAGACTGGGAGTTATTCACAGATGGAATCAGCTTCATGGAGAATGGAACCAGATACGCTGGATATGCGGTAACAACCATTACAGTAGGGGAAGCAAAAGCATTACCACCAAATACATCTGCCCAGAGGGCAGAACTAGTTGCCTTAACCAGAGCACTAGAATTGAGTGAAGGGAAAAAGGTAAACATTTGGACTGACTGAAAATACACTTTTGGAGTAGTACATGTACATGGGGCACTGTGGAAAGAAAGAGGATTGCTGTCTTCCCAGGGTACACACATGAAACATCAAGATGCAATCCTGCAATTGATAAAAGCAGTACAAAAACCTGAACAAGTGGCAATTATGTATTGTAAAGCACACCAATCAGGAAACTCCAAAATTTGTGAGGGAAATCGAAAGGCAGACTGGACAGCCCGACAGGTTGCTCCAAGGGTGCAAACAGCAATGGCATCGATACCTACAAAACTTAATGTATCTCAATTCAATCTACCTTCAGAGCCGAAATATTCAACAGGAGATGAGAGATTGGGACATCTGCTGAATGCACAAAAGAATTCAGAACAGTGGTATGTAACTACACGAGGGCAAACAGTGCTATCCCCCTGATAATGAGAGAAGTTCTACAAATTAAACATAACAAATGTCATTGGGGTGCAGAAGCATTGGTGAAATGGCTAAGACAAGGTGTAATCTCGGTACCAATGTTAACAATGGCAAAACAAATAATGTCAAAATGTGAAATTTGCTTGAGAAACAATCCAGTGGCTAGATGGCAGGTACAGCTAGGAAGAATTCAGGTAGGGATAGAACCAGGAGATTATTGGCAGATAGATTTCGTTGAGTTACCAAGAACTCGAGGATACAAATATCTGTTGGTGGGGGTTGACACCTTTTCAGGATGGCCTGAAGCCCTTCCCTGTCACACAAACCAAGCAAAAGAAACAGTCAAGTGGCTACTGCAGGAGATAATTCCCAGATTTCGAGTGCCTCTAGGATATCTTCAGGTAGGGGCCCACATTTTATAGCCGCAGTGGTAAGAAAAGTGAGCAGGCCACTGGGAATAGCTTGGGACCTCCACACACCATGGAGACCACAATCAAGTGGACAGGTAGAGAGGATGAATCAGACACTAAAGAGACAGATCAGTAAAATATTCCAGGAAGCCAAATTGCAGTGGCCACAAGCTCTACCAATAGCTTTTTTGAGGATTCGGGTAAAGCCTAGGAGTGGGATGTCAGTCAGCCCTTAAGAAATAGTATATGGAAAACCATATAAATCTCCCGAACCTAACCCAAACGTAACTGCAGATGTAGAACATAATATCAGTCAGTTAAAACAAATAGAGCATGAGGCACAAAGATGAACAAGAGGTCTTGACTACGAGCTGGTTAGATAAAATCTACAAGGGCTTGGGATGGAATGTGAGTTCATGGATTAAATCTATCATTGAAAATTTAATAATCTTACTAGTTATGTTCCTAGCGATCTGGTTAGTCTATGGCATACTAAAAGGAGAAATACAGAAAAAGACATCCTGGAACTGGAGAATAATGAGGGCACTGACACAGAACAAGATTCCACATCCATCATCTTCAGATTCTCCAGTTCGCGGCAACATCCATGACAATACTTATGACAAGCCTGGATTCGAAGACGAACATCAAGTATAAATTCAAAAACCAAAAAGACAATATCAAGTGAAAGCATTTACACATATAAAGTGAAAATGCTTTCAAAGGGGGGAATGATAGTATAGGGTTAAATTGTTTCTAAAATCGCGGTAGGTGAAGTAGGCCTTGGGAACGGGAGTGGGCATTGTCTTTGCTAAAATCATGTGAACCTACACCTGTGTAAGCACCTGCATAGTTGATGATGAAGTTAAATGCGATAATTGCTTAGTAGATATAAGTAAAAATAATTATTTGATCGCAATAAGAATCACGAGAAAGGAACAACAATCATGAGATGTTGTGGGGAGAGGGCTTAAACTCACGCCTGGGTGAAAACAAAATACACAATAAAACAATATCAAGTTGATGATTAACATAGGATAATACAGCAGTTATGTAAGGAAAGGGTATAAAAATGTATCCATCTCGAGTCCATGTCGGAATCAGATTTGGGTCTTGTCCTGGTTTAGGCCAGAGGGGTCAAAATCTAGGAAGTGATCTGTGCTGCAGGAAGGCATACAACTTCCTTCCTGCGAGAGAGAGCCAATAATCAGGTAGTTTTAAGGGTTGATAGGTAGGTAAACCAATTAAAAAGTTGATCCGCCTTCGAGGAAAAAACCATATATAAGCAGAGATCCTCTGACGCTCTTTCTCTTTGGACCTGCTGCTGCTGTGTAGAGAGGAGCAGCTCCTGCTTCTCTCACTGGTAAGGCCCCCCCCCTACCTCCTTCCGAAGGAGGGATGGGGGGGGGGAGGGAGGTTTTACGGCAGCCGTGCCGCTGCAGCCGGGCAGGCATGGGGGAGGAACGGCTGGAATCTTCAGCAGATACAGCTCAGCCGGTGTGCCAGCTACACCAGAGGGAGAGCCAGGCCCCTGCTCCGGGCCAGGCAAGGACCAGGCCGGACTCCATCCAGCTCGGGCCAGGCCCTGCCCCGTCACCCCAGGCCTAGATGGCCCCAGCAGGCCGAGCCAGCTTGGCCGAGCCAAGCAGAGACTCTGAGAGCGTCTGGCATTCAGCTCGGACCTGTTCAAACAGCCCGGCAAAGAGCACGTGATCCTCACACTGCCGGAGAGAGAGAGACAGAAATTAACTCTCTCCATGCCTGGACTAAACTCACAGACATCCATCCTTCCTCGCAGAGAGAGGAACGAGTGAGGACATCTACATAGTGCAGCGCAGAGACTTTACAGTCAGTGAAGAAAGCAGAACTGATACTAAAAAGGGGGTGCATGGGAAGTTGCTTCAAGAGTGTGTTGCCTTTTCCCCCAGCCTGGAAAAGAAACTCGAGATCATTTTAGCAAGGAGGTAATATAAAAGGGGATCTTTATTTTTAAGGTCTTCAGGAGCAGTTATGGAAAGGTGTCCATAAAAGCCCGGCCCCTCCAGGGGTGAGTACATATTTATAGCTTTTAGGAAATTAGCATAATTGATTAAGAGCACCAATAAGGAGAACAAGTGGTGATTCAATTCCCCCTCAGGTCCAGCCCCTTCCCTGGAGCCCCCTCTCAGCACTGGCTGTACTTTGTTTATGAAAATGTACCTCAGAGTTGTTCTCGGCCTTGGTTCCCAGGAAAAACCAAGATAGGACAGGGCCTTGCACCCCCCTGGGGCTTGGAGCTCTGGAATTTGTTTTGTCTTTCTGCTTAGGGAAAGGCTATGGAAAGGTACTGGAAAAACTAGCTATTAATAGAGTAGGCTACAGAGCCACAAAAATATGGGCAGAGAGTACAGAGAACATATAAAATAAAAAAGGCAGAAACCAAACGGCATCATTCCCCCCTTTTTTAGAGACTAACAAGACTCTGTCTTGTCTAGTCTCTACTCTGCATTCAACCATACCTCTGGTTTATACAACTGGCTATCCCACTAGTTTTTACACAGATGCTAATTATAACTACAGTTACTATGAACATTTCTTTTATCTAGGTTCAGTTTGGTAACCATGAAGTGAGTGTACTGAATATATTCAAGGTTCAGTAAGCTCTTTTGAGAGTTACTTGGTGTAGAATTTGAGTTTGCTTTCAATTTCAACATTTTAAAAAAAATTTTCATTAGATTTTGGCATAAGAACAACAACTAGTGTTATGATTTTGTGGCTAGTAGAATTAGAGTATTTTGTTTTGTCAACAGCCTTTAATATGATTAAACATTACATTTGGAATCCAGTCCATGGGCACAGGCCCAATCTTTATCTTGGGGCAAAACGTACCAGGCCAGATTCTCAACTTTGACAAGTTGTCCTTATGAAGAGCTTTTGGATACATTTTGGACTAGAGTTATATGCAAATTTTAGGACCAAATTTGAATCACGGTTACCAACTGTACAGATAAGAGGTACAAAAAAACAGTTTAAATCATATCATCTCAATTTGTATCAGTCTCTGTTTTCTGGCTGTCTATGGAGCAGACGTCTTCTTAACTCTGGAGCAGTAAATTCAAGGCTCTCTGCCAGCAGCTTTGGATTTGGTGAGGGTAGTCAGGACTTGGAATGACTCTTTTTACTTAGCTCGTAAGATTACTGTCCCTTCATTCAACATAGACTCAGTCTCTAGGCTTGAATAGTTGCTAGTCTTCTTTCCTTCTAGATGACTTTGCTCAGTTCTAGATCTTTCATTGATATAATCAGTTCAGCTTTTTGTGATGGTACATTTGATGGTAACACTTTTCTCATGGTTACCTGGTTCGTGGTTGTTACTGCATAACCTGTCTTTTGTTTGGCATCTCGCATGAAGCTGCTCTCATCTGCATACAGCTCCCAGGCTGGCACATCTTTCAGGTCTGCTCTGCTGGAATGGTCTGCAAACAGTCAGACTTAAATACATTATAAGTTAGTGCTGGGAACAGACATACTAGGATTGACAGCAAACGTTTTCAGAATAACATTATCCAGTTTCAGTAGCATGGCATAGGGTCCATGTCTTCTATGTTCACAGAACAAACTTACAGTAGGTTGCATTCAGCTGTTGGATGTATCAATTCTTGGCTGCTGGTTGGATGCAGCAATTTTCAGTTGCTGACTGCCTTAGTTCTCTAGTTTCAGGATTTTTTACATAATAGTAAAGAGTCCTTGGTCTTTTTTACTCACAAGGATACAGGAGAAGGTCTTTTCAAATTTAACTCAGTAAACCATCCTAAGATATTTGTTAACACAGGACTCTGCTTACTTATAGCATGGTTTAAGGGAGTCTAAAAACGGCTTCTTGTTCTTTGGGCTCGGTGTTTCCCTTTTGAGTGCTTACCAGAGCAGACAAAGAGCGCTCGCTGCCCTCGCACGGCCGGGGACGGGCGCGGCATGCGGGCACCCCCGCCCAGGGGCACCCCCGGCTCGCCCGCGCTCGGCACGTGCTGCTGCTCACAGCGGCTCTCGGGTGTCCTTAAAACAAGCTCGTTACTGTGGAAAGTGCGATAGGGCCGTTCCTGCTCTTAGATCTCACACTCCCGGCCCGCTCTGGGCCGGTGCGGGCGGGGCCCAGGAGCAGCGAGTGAGCTGGGCCGTGGCCGCGCAGCGGCGGCCCCGCCTCCGCCAGAGCAGGGCCGAAGCAGCGCAGCGGCAGCCCCGGTCCCGGTTCGCTTCCTGGGACCGCTCCCCCGCGCATCCCCCGGCCGTGACCAGGGCAATGGCAGGAATCACCTCCGCCCCTCTCAGAGCGGCTGGTGCCCGCTTCTGTCACGGGGGAGTGACCGCCCTGCTCGCGGAGCCGTCCCGGAAGTCCGGGAGTCGCCCTTGCCTTAAAATCTTGGAAAAACTTTTTACAGATGGAACATAGAAAGTGGGGGCTTCTCCCTCTTCCCTTACAATGGTGCGAACCGAGCTTTCTCGGCCGTTCCACAAAACTTGCTGGAAGCGAGGAATCTCTCCCCAGCCTCCACCAAGGAGCAGGCTGGACACCCAGCTGCTCCACAAACCTGTAGGAAGTGGGAATCTCTCCCCAGCCTCCCACCAAGGAGCAGGCTGGACACCCAGCCGCTCCACAAACCTGTAGGAAG
>JAVTVJ010003837.1:0-12928 GCA_034509425.1 Eopsaltria australis
AAAATAATTTAAAAATAGCTTAAAAATTACTAAAAAATGGCCTCGAAAATGACCCAAATATTCCCAAAAAATGACCCCAAAAATGACCCAAAAATACACCCAAAAATGACTCAAAAATGGCCCCAAAAAATGACCCAAAACGATGACCCAAATATGGCCCAAAAATGACCCGAAAATAGCTCCAAAAATGACTCAAAAACTGACCCAAATATGAGCCCAAAATGTCCTGGAAAATGACCCAGAATTAGTCCCAAAAATAGCCCCAAAATGGCTTAAAAATAACCCAAAAATAGCCCCAAAATGACCCCAAAAATAACCCCAAATTGACCAAAATTTGGCCGAAAAATGAGCCAAAAATTCCCCCAACAAATGACCCAAAAATAGGCCTAAAATAGCCGCAAAAAATGACCCAAAAATGACCCAGAAATGGCCCCAAAAATCACTCCAAATATTAACTAAAAAGCCCAAACAATCACCCAAAAATGCCCAAAAATGGCCCCGAAACTGACAAAATAATGACCCCAAAAAGCCCCAAGAATCACCCAAAAAAAGACCAAATATGGCCCCAAAACTGACCAAAAAATGGCCCAAAGCAATAAACCCAAAATGACCCAACAGTGTCCCAAAAATGACTCAACAATAGACCCAAAAATGACCCAAAAATGACCCAAAAATACCCCAAAATGGCCCCAAAATTGGCAACAAAAATGACCCATAATCTGGCCTTAAATTAACCCTGCTATTAGCCCTATAAATGACCCAAAAATAGGCCCAAAGAAGTCCCAAAAAATGACCCAAAAAATGACCCAAAAAATGACCGAAAAATCGCCCCAAAAATGGCACAAAACTTGACCCAAATATCGGCCAAAAATGGCCCAGAAAATTACCCAGAAATGGCCCCAAAAATATGCCCAAAAGTGGCTTAAAAATGACCCAAAAATAGCCCCAAAATGGCCCAAAAAATAGCCCCAAAAATGACTCAAAATTGGCCGTAAAATGGGCCAAAAATTTCCCCTTTAAATGACCCAAAAATAGGCCCAAAACAGCCCCAAAAAATGACCCAAATATGACCCAAAAATGGCCCAAAAATCGCCCCAAAAATCACCCAAAAACTGACACAAATATCAGCCTAAAATGGCCCGGAAAATGGCCCGGAAAATGACCTAAAATTGGCCCATAAAATGAGCCAAAAATTCCCCCTATAAATGACCCAAAAATCGGCCCAAAGCAGCCCCAAAAAATGACCCAAAAATGACGCAAAAATTGCCCGAAAATGGCCCCAAAAATAACCCCAAAAATGACCCAAAAATTGCATAAAAGTGATTAAAAAGACCAAAATAGCCACAAAAATGGGCCCAAAATTGGCCGCACAATGAAACCCAAAATTGGCCGTAACCTAGAGATTCGCCTATATAATGACAGGGGAATAGCAAAAAATTGACCCGCAATTTCTCAAAAATTACCCAAAAGTTGCCCAGAATTCGCCCTAAAAATAACACAAAAATTGACCCAAATATGGGCCCAAAATGGCCTCAAAAACGACCCAGAAATGGCCCCGAAAATAGACCCCAAAATGACCCCAAAATAGCCCCAAAAATGACCCAAAAATTTGCCGTAAAACAACCCAGAACTTCCCCTTATAAATCACTAAAAAATTGAACAAAAACAGTCCCAAAAATGGCCCAATAATGACCCAAAAATGGCCAAAATTTGCTCCAAAAATGACACAAAAATTGACCCAAATATGGGCCCCAAATAGCCCAGAAAATGACTCAGAAATTCCCCCAAGAATGACCCAAAAATGGCCCCACAAATGACCCAAAAATGACCTCAAAATTGCCTCATATATTACTCAAAAATGGCACAAAAATAATCCAAAAATGACCCAAAAATGACCCAAAAAGTTGGCCGTAAAATAACCAAAATTCCTCTATAACTTGGACCCAAATAGGCAAAATGGCTTCCAAAAATGGCCCGCAAAAATGACTCATAATTGGCCGTAAAATCATCCAAAATTCCCCTATATGACCCACAAAAGGCCCAAAACGCCCAAACTCACCAAATGACGCCAAAAATAATTAAAAAATCGCTTAAAAATTACTAAAAAATGGCTCGAAAATGAACCCAAATATTCGCAAATAAATGACCCCGAAAAATGACCAAAAATACACCCAAAAATGACTGAAAAATGGCCCCAAAAATGACCCAAAACAATGACCCAAATATTGGCCCAAAAATGACCAGAAAATAGCTCCAAAATGACTCAGAACTGACCCAAATATGAGCCCAAACTGTCCTGGAAAATGACCCGAATTAGTCCAAAAATAGCCCAAAGATGGTCTTAAAAATAACCCAAAAATAGCCCCAATGACCCAAAAATAACCAAAATGACCAAAATTTGGCCGAAAAATGAGCAAAAAATTCCCCCAACAAATGACCCAAAAATAGGCCTAAAATAGCCGCAAAAAATGACCCAAAAATGACGCAGAAATGGCCCCAAAAATCACTCCAAATATAACCCCTAAAAAGCCCCAAAAATCACCCAAAAATGCCCAAAAATGGCCCCGAAACTGACAAAATAATGACCCCAAAAACCCCCAAGAATCACCCAAAAAAAGACCAAATATGGCCCCAAAACTGACCAAAAAATGGCCCAAAGCAATAAACCAAAAATGACCCAACAGTGTCCCAAAAATGACTCAACAATAGACCCAAAAATGACCCAAAAATGACCAAAAAATACCCCAAAATGGCCCCAAAATTGGCAACAAAAATGACCCATAATCTGGCCTTAAATTAACCCCGCTATTAGCCCTATAAATGACCCAAAAATAGGCCCAAAGAAGTCCCAAAAAATGACCCAAAAATGAACCAAAAAATGACCGAAAAATCGCCCCAAAAATGGCACAAAACTTGACCCAAATATCGGCCCAAAATGGCCCAGAAAATGACCCAGAAATGGCCCCAAAAATATGCCCAAAAGTGGCTTAAAAATGACCCAAAAATAGCCCCAAAATGGCCCAAAAAAATAGCCCCAAAAATGACTCAAAATTGGCCGTAAAATGAGCCAAAAATTTCCCCTTTAAATGACCCAAAAATAGGCCCAAAACAGCCCCAAAAAATGACCCAAATATGACCCAAAAATGGCCCAAAAATCGCCCCAAAAATCACCCCAAAAACTGACCCAAATATCAGCCTAAAATGGCCCGGAAAATGGCCCCAAAAATGACCTAAAATTGGCCCATAAAATGAGCCAAAAATTCCCCCTATAAATGACCCAAAAATAGGCCAAAGCAGCCCCAAAAAATGACACCAAAAATGACGCACAAATTGCCGAAATGGCCTCAAAAATAACCCCAAAATGACAAAAATTGCATCAAAAGTGATTAAAAAAAGACCCCAAAATGCCAAAAATGGCCCCAAAATTGGCCGAAAATGACCCAAAATTGGCCGTAAAAAAACCTAGAGATTCCCCTATAAATGACAGGGAAATAAGCCAAAAATTACTCCCAAAATTACCAAAATTAACCAAAAGTTGCCCAGATTCGCCGAAAAATAAGCACAAAATTGACCAAATATGGCCCAAAATGGCTCGAAAACGACCCAGAAATGTCCCCGAAAATAGACCCCAAAATGACCCCAAAATAGCCCCAAAAATAGCCCCAAAAATGACCCAAAAATTTGCCGTAAAACAACCCAGAACTTCCCCTTATAAATCACTAAAAAATTGAACAAAAACAGTCCCAAAAATGGCCCAATAATAACCCAAAAATGGCCAAAATTTGCTCCAAAAATGACACAAAAATTGACCCAAATATGGGCCCCAAATAGCCCAGAAAATGACTCAGAAACGCCCCAAGAATGACCAAAAAATGGCCCCACAAATGACCCAAAAATGTCCCAAAAATAGACCCAAAAATGACCCAAAATTGACGCAAAAATAGCCCCCAAATGACCTTAAAATGGCCCCAAATATGACCCAAAAGTTGGCCGTAAAATAACCCCGAAATTCCTCCTATAATTGACCCAAAAAAAGGCCCAAAATGGCTCCAAAAATGGCCCCAAAAATGACTCATAATTGGCCGTAAAATAATCCAAAATTTCCCCTATAAATGACCCACAAAAAGGCCCAAAACAGCCCAAAACTCACCCAAAAATGACCCAAAAATAAATTAAAAAAATCGCTTAAAATACTAAAATGGCTCGAAAATGACCAAATATTCCAAAAATGACCCCAAATGACCCAAAATACACAAAAATGGAACTCAAAATGGCCCTCAAAAATGCCCAAAACAATGACTCGAAAAAATATGGCCAAAAATTGACCAGAAAATAGCTCCAAAAATGACTCAAAAACTGACCGCAAATATGAGCCGCAAATGTCCTGGGAAAATGACCAGAATTAGTCCCCAAAAATAGCCCCAAAATGCTAAAAACTAACAAAAAATAGCCCAAAATGACCCAAATAACCCAAATTGACCAAAATTTGGCCGAAAAATGAGCCAAAAATTACCTAACAAATGAACCGCAAAAATAGGCCTAATAGCCGCAAAAAATGACCCAAAAATGACCAAGAAATGGCCACAAAAATCACTCCAAATATAACCCCTAAAAAGCCCCAAAAATCACCCAAAAATGCCCAAAAATGGCCCCGAAACTGACAAAATAATGACCCCAAAAAGCCCCAAGAATCACCAAAAAAAGACCAAATATGGCCCCAAAACTGACCAAAAAATGGCCCAAAGCAATAAACCAAAAATGACCCAACAGTGTCCCAAAAATGACTCAACAATAGACCCAAAAATGACCCAAAAATGACCCAAAAATACCCAAATGCCCAAAATTGGGCAACAAATACCCATATCTGGCTTAAATTACGCCGTATTAGCCTATAAATGACCAAAAATAGGCCCAAAGAAGTCCCAAAAAATGACCCAAAAATGACCCAAAAAAATGACCCAAAAAATGACCGAAAAATCGCCCCAAAAATGGCACAAAACTTGACCCAAATATCGGCCCAAAATGGCCCAGAAAATGACCCAGAAATGGCCCCAAAAATATGCCCAAAAGTGGCTTAAAAATGACCCAAAAATAGCCCCAAAATGGCCCAAAAAAAAGCCCCAAAAATGACTCAAAATTGGCCGTAAAATGAGCCAAAAATTCCCCCTTTAAATGACCCAAAAATAGGCCCAAAACAGCCCCAAAAAATGACCCAAATATGACCCCAAAATGGCCCAAAAATCGCCCCAAAAATCACCCCAAAAACTGACACAAATATCAGCCTAAAATGGCCCGGAAAATGGCCCCAAAAATGACCTAAAATTGGCCGCATAAATGAGCCAAAAATTCCCCCTATAATGACCAAAAATAGGCGCAAAGCAGCCCAAAAAATGACGCCAAAAATGACGCAAAAATTGCGCGAAAATGCCAAAAATAACCCAAAAATGACCCAAAAATTGCATCAAAAGTGATTAAAAAAAGACCCAAAAATAGCCACAAAATGGCCCCAAAAGTGGCCCGAAAAATGACCCAAAATTGGCCGTAAAAAACCCTAGAGATTCCCCCTATAAATGACAGGGAAATAAGCCCAAAATTACCCCAAAATTACCTAAAAATTACCCAAAAGTTGCCCCGAATTCGCCCGAAAAATAACACAAAAATTGACCCAAATATGGGCCCAAAATGGCCTCGAAAACGACCCAGAAATGGCCCCGAAAATAGACCCAAAAATGACCCCAAAATAGCCCCAAAAATAGCCCCAAAAATGACCCCAAAATTTGCCGTAAAAAAACCCAGAACTTCCCCTTATAAATCACTAAAAAAATGAACAAAAATAGTCCCAAAAATGGCCCAATAATGACCCAAAAATGGCCAAAATTTGCTCCAAAAATGACACAAAAATTGACCCAAATATGGGCCCCAAATAGCCCAGAAAATGACTCAGAAACGCCCCAAGAATGACCCAAAAATGGCCCCACAAATGACCCAAAAATGACCCAAAAATAGACCCAAAAATTACCCAAAATTGACGCAAAAATAGCCCCAAAATGACCTTAAAATGGCCCCAAATATGACCCAAAGTTGGCCGTAAAATAACCCCGAAATTCCTCCTATAATTGACCCAAAAAAAGGCCCAAAATGGCTCCAAAAATGGCCCCAAAATCCTCAAATTGGCCGTATGAGCCAAAAATTCCCCCTTTAAATTGAACCAAATGGCAACACACATAGAACACAAATATAGCAATATTTAAAATCGCTTAATTACTAAAAATGGCCCCCTCCGAAAATGACCCAAATATTCCAAAAATGAACCCCAAAAATGACCGCAAATCCCAAAAAATGACTCAAAAATGGCCCAAAAACATGACCCAAAACAATGACGCCAAATATGCACCAAAAATGACCAGAAAATATCTCCAAAAATGACTCAAAAACTGACCAAAATATGAGCCCAAAATGTCATGGAAAATGACCCAGAATTAGTCCCAAAAATAGCCCCAAAACTGGCTTAAAAATAACCCAAAAATAGCCCCAAAATGACCCCAAAAATAACCCCAAAATTGACCAAAATTTGGCCGAAAAATGAGCCAAAAATTCCCCCAACAAATGAACCAAAAATAGGCCTAAAATAGCCGCAAAAAATGACCCAAAAATGACCCAGAAATGGCCCCAAAAATCACTCCAAATATAACCCCTAAAAAGCCCCAAAAATCACCCAAAAATGCCCAAAAATGGCCCCGAAACTGACAAACTAATGACCCCAAAAAGCCCCAAGAATCACCCAAAAAAAGACCAAATATGGCCCCAAAACTGACCAAAAAATGGCCCAAAGCAATAACCCAAAAATGACCCCACAGTGTCCCAAAAATGACTCAACAATAGACCCAAAAATGACCCAAAAATGACCCAAAAATACCCCAAAATGGCCCCAAAATTGGCAAAAAAAATGACCCATAATCTGGCCTTAAATTAACCCCGCTATTAGCCCTATAAATGACCCAAAAATAGGCCCAAAGAAGTCCCAAAAAATGACCCAAAAATGACCCAAAAAATGACCGAAAAATCACCCCAAAAATGGCACAAAACTTGACGCAAATATCGGCCCAAAATGGCCCAGAAAATGACCCAGAAATGGCCCCAAAAATATGCCCAAAAGTGGCTTAAAAATGACCCAAAAATAGCCCCAAAATGGCCCAAAAAATAGCCCCAAAAATGACTCAAAATTGGCCGTAAAATGGGCCAAAAATTCCCCCTTTAAATGACCCAAAAATAGGCCCAAAACAGCCCCAAAAAATGACCCAAATATGACCCAAAAATGGCCCAAAAATCGCCCCAAAAATCACCCCAAAAACTGACACAAATATCAGCCTAAAATGGCCCGGAAAATGGCCCCAAAAATGACCTAAATTTGGCCCATAAAATGAGCCAAAAATTCCCTATACAATTGACCCAAAATCGGCCCAAGCAGCCCCAAAAATGAACCCAAACATGACGCAAAAATTGCGCGAAAATGCCACAAAAATAACCGCCAAAAATGACCCAAAATTGCATCAAAGTGATTAAAAAAAGACCCAAAAATAGCCACAAAATGGCCCCAAAATTGGCCCGAAAAATGACCCAAAATTGGCCGTAAAAAAACCTAGAGATTCCCCCTATAAATGACATGGAAATAAGCCCAAAAATTACCCCAAAATTACCCAAAAATTACCCAAAAGTTGCCCAGAATTCGCCCGAAAAATAACACAAAAATTGACCCAAATATGGGCCCAAAATGGCCTCGAAAACGACCCAGAAATGGCCCCGAAAATAGACGCCAAAATGACCCCAAAATAGCCCCAAAAATAGCCCCAAAAATGACCCAAAAATTTGCCGTAAAACAACCCAGAACTTCCCCTTATAAATCACTAAAAAATTGAACAAAAATAGTCCCAAAAATGGCCCAATAATGACCCAAAAATGGCCAAATTTTGCTCCAAAAATGACACAAAAATTGACCCAAATATGGGCCCCAAATAGCCCAGAAAATGACTCAGAAACGCCCCAAGAATGACCCAAAAATGGCCCCACAAATGACCCAAAAATGACCCAAAAATAGACCCAAAAATGACCCAAAATTGACCGCAAAAATAGCCCAAATGACCTTAAAACTGGCCCCAAAATTTTATTGCACCCAAAAGTTGGCCGCAAATAACCCGAAATTCCTCCTATAATTGACCCAAAAATAGCAGCCCAAAATGGCTTCCAAAAATGGCCCCAAATATGACCCAAAATTGGCCCTAAAATAATCCAAAATTTCCCCTATAAATGACCCACAAAAAGGCCCAAAACAGCCAAAAACTCACCCAAAAATGACCCAAAAATAATTAAAAAATCGCTTAAAAATTACTAAAAAATGGCCTCGAAAATGACCCAAATATTCCCAAAAAATGACCCCAAAAATGACCCAAAAATACATCCAAAAATGACTCAAAATGGCCCCAAAAAATGACCCAAAACAATGACCCAAATATGGCCCAAAAATGACCAGAAAATAGCTCCAAAAATGACTCAAAAACTGACCCAAATATGAGCCCAAAATGTCCTGGAAAATGACCCAGAATTAGTCCCAAAAATAGCCCCAAAATGGCTTAAAAATAACCCAAAAATAGCCCCAAAATGACCCCAAAAATAACCCCCAAATTGACAAAAATTTGGCCGAAAAATGAGCCAAAAATTCCCCCAACAAATGACCCAAAAATAGGCCTAAAATAGCCGCAAAAAATGACCCAAAAATGACCCAGAAATGGCCCCAAAAATCACTCCAAATATAACCCCTAAAAAGCCCAAAAAATCACCCAAAAATGCCCAAAAATGGCCCCGAAACTGACAAAATAATGACCCCAAAAAGCCCCAAGAATCACCCAAAAAAAGACCAAATATATGGCCCCAAAACTGACCAAAAAATGGCCCAAAGCAATAAACCAAAAATGACCCAACAGTGTCCCAAAAATGACTCAACAATAGACCCAAAAATGACCCAAAAATGACCCAAAATACCCCAAAATGGCCCCAAAATTGGCAACAAAAATGACCCATAATCTGGCCTTAAATAACCCCGCTATAGCCCTATAAATGACCCAAAAATAGGCCCAAAGAAGTCCCAAAAAATGACCCAAAAATGACCCAAAAAATGACCGAAAAATCGCCCCAAAAATGGCACAAAAACTTGCCCAAAATATCGGCCCAAAAATGCGCCCAGAAAAATAGGACCCAGAAAATGCCCCAAAAATATGCCCAAAGTGGCCTTAAAAATGACCCAAAAATAGCCCCAAAATGGCCCAAAAAATAGCCCCAAAAATGACTCAAAATTGGCCGTAAAATGAGCCAAAAATTCCCCCTTTAAATGACCCAAAAATGGCCCAAAACAGCCCCAAAAATCACCCCAAAAAACTGACACAAATATCAGCCTAAAATGGCCCGGAAAATGGCCCCAAAAATGACCTAAAATTGGCCATAAAATGAGCCAAAAATTCCCCCTATAAATGACCCAAAAATAGGCCCAAAGCAGCCCCAAAAAATGACCCAAAAATGACGCAAAAATTGCCCGAAAATGGCCCCAAAAATAACCCCAAAAATGACCCAAAAATTGCATCAAAAGTGATAAAAAAAAGACCCAAAAATAGCCACAAAATGGCCCCAAAATTGGCCCGAAAAATGACCCAAAATTGGCCGTAAAAAAACCTAGAGATTCCCCCTATAAATGACAGGGAAATAAGCCCAAAAATTACCCCAAAATTACCCAAAAATTACCCAAAAGTTGCCAAGAATTCGCCCGAAAAATAACACAAAAATTGACCCAAATATGGGCCCAAAATGGCCTCGAAAACGACCCAGAAATGGCCCCGAAAATAGACCCCAAAATGACCCCAAAATAGCCCCAAAATAGCCCCAAAAATGACCCAAAAATTTGCCGTAAAACAACCCAGAACTGCCCCTTATAAATCACTAAAAAAATTGAACAAAAATAGTTCCCAAAATGGCCCAATAATAAACCCAAAAATTGGCCCAAATTGCTCCAAAAATGACACAAATAATTATGACCCAAATATGCGGCCCCAAAATAGCCAGAAAATGACTCAGAACGCCCCAAGAATGACCCAAAAATGGCCCCACAAATGACCCAAAAATGACCCAAAAATAGACCCAAAAATGACCCAAAATTGACGCAAAAATAGCCCCAAAATGACCTTAAAATGGCCCCAAATATGACCCAAAGGTTGGCCGTAAAATAACCCCGAAATTCCTCCTATAATTGACCCAAAAATAGGCCCAAAATGGCTCCAAAAATGGCCCCAAAAATGACTCATAATTGGCCGTAAAATAATCCAAATTTTCCCCTATAAATGACCCACAAAAAGGCCCAAAACAGCCCAAAACTCACCCAAAAATGACCCAAAAATAATTTAAAAATCGCTTAAAAATTACTAAAAAATGGCCTCGAAAATGACCCAAATATTCCAAAAAAATGACCCCAAAAATGACCCAAAAATACACCCAAAAATGACTCAAAAATGGCCCCAAAAAATGACCCAAAACAATGACCCAAATATGGCCCAAAAATGACCAGAAAATAGCTCCAAAAATGACTCAAAAAAACTGGACCCCAAATATGAGCCAAAATGTCCTGGGAAAATGACCCAATTAGTCCCAAAAATAGCCCCCAAAATGGCCTTAAAAATAACCAAAAATTAGCTCCCAAAATGACCTCAAAAAAACCCCCAAAATTGACCAAAAATTTGGCCGAAAAAAATGAGCAAAAATTCCCCCAACAAATCACCCAAAAATAGGCCTAAAATACCGCAAAAAAAATGACCAAAAATGACCAGTAAATGGCCCCAAAAATCACTCCAAATATAACCCCTAAAAAGCCCCAAAAATCACCCAAAAATGCCCAAAAATGGCCCCGAAACTGACAAAATAATGACCCCAAAAAGCCCCAAGAATCACCCAAAAAAAAGACCAAATATGGCCCCAAAACTGACCAAAAAATGGCCCAAAGCAATAAACCAAAAATGACCCAACAGTGTCCCAAAAATGACTCAACAATAGACCCAAAAATGACCCAAAAATACCCCAAAATGGCCCCAAAATTGGCAACAAAAATGACCCATAATCTGGCCTTAAATTAACCCCGCTATTAGCCCTATAAATGAACCAAAAATAGGCCCAAAGAAGTCCCAAAAAATGACCCAAAAATGACCCAAAAAATGACCCAAACAATGACCGAAAAATCGCCCCAAAAATGGCACAAAACTTGACCCAAATATCGGCCCAAAATGGCCCAGAAAATGACCCAGAAATGGCCCCAAAAATATGCCCAAAAGTGGCTTAAAAATGACCCAAAAATAGCCCCAAAATGGCCAAAAAAATAGCCCCAAAAATGACTCAAAATTGGCCGTAAAATGAGCCAAAAATTCCCCCTTTAAATGACCCAAAAATGGCCCAAAACAGCCCCAAAAAATGACCCAAATATGACCCAAAAATGGCCCAAAAATCGCCTCAAAAATCACCCCAAAAACAGACACAAATATCAGCCTAAAATGGCCTGGAAAATGGCCCCAAAAATGACCTAAAATTGGCCCATAAAATGAGCCAAAAATTCCCCCTATAAATGACCCAAAAATAGGCCCAAAGCAGCCCCAAAAAATGACCCAAAAATGACACAAAAATTGCCCGAAAATGGCCCCAAAAATAACCCCAAAAATGACCCAAAAATTGCATCAAAAGTGATTAAAAAAAGACCCAAAAATAGCCACAAAATGGCCCCAAAATTGGCCCGAAAAATGACCCAAAATTGGCCGTAAAAAACCTAGAGATTCCCCCTATAAATGACAGGGAAATAAGCCAAAAAATTACCCCAAAATTACCCAAAAATTACCCAAAAGTTGCCCAGAATTCGCCCGAAAAATAACACAAAAATTGACCCAAATATGGGCCCAAAATGGCCTCGAAAACGACCCAGAAATGGCCCCGAAAATAGACCCAAAAATGCCCCCAAAATAGCCCCAAAAATAGCCCCAAAAATGACCCAAAAATTTGCCGTAAAACAACCCAGAACTTCCCCTTATAAATCACTAAAAAATTGAACAAAATAGTCCCAAAAATGGCCCAATAATAAACCCAAAAATGGCCAAAATTTGCTCCAAAAATGACACAAAAATTGACCCAAATATGGGCCCCAAATAGCCCAGAAAATGACTCAGAAACGCCCCAAGAATGACCAAAAAATGGCCCCACAAATGACCCAAAATGCGACCCAAAAAAAATAGACCCAAAAATGACCCAAAAATTGACTGCAAAATAGCCCAAAATGACCTTAAAATGGCCCCAAATATGACCCCAAAGTTAAAACAAAAAAAAAAAAAAATGGTGGCCGTAAAATTAAAACCCCGAAATTCCTCTATAATTACCCAAAAATTAGGCCCAAACATTTGGCCTCAAAATGGCCCCAAAAAAATGACTCATAATTGGCCGTAAAATAATCCAAAATTTCCCCTATAAATGACCCACAAAAAGGCCCAAAACAGCCAAAAACTCACCCAAAAATGACCCAAAAATAATTTTAAAATCGCTTAAAAATTACTAAAAAATGGCCTCGAAAATGACCCAAATATTCCCAAAAAATGACCCCAAAAATGACCCAAAAATACACCCAAAAATGACTCAAAAATGGCCCCAAAAAATGACCCAAAACAATGACCCAAATATGGCCCAAAAATGACCAGAAAATAGCTCCAAAAATGACTCAAAAACTGACCCAAATATGAGCCCAAAATGTCCTGGGAAATGACCCAGAATTAGACCCAAAAATAGCCCCAAAATGGCTTAAAAATAACCCAAAAATAGCCCCAAAATGACCCCAAAAATAACCCCCAAATTGACCAAAATT
>JAVTVJ010003838.1:0-15381 GCA_034509425.1 Eopsaltria australis
AAAATTCATCCCCATTGACCAAAGTCGTGGGTTTTGATCCAACGGGGCGTTTTTATCCCAAAATTTGTCCCATTGATGTTGAACCTTGACTTTTCCACCCAACATTGGCTTTTCCACCCAACTGGGCCTTTTTACCCCAAATTCATCCCCATTGAGGTCCAACATTGACTTTTCCATACAATTAGGGAGTTTTAACCCAAATTCTTCCCCATTGACCAAAATCTTGGGTTTGGTCCAAAGGGAGCGTTTTTATCCCGAAATTTGTCCCATTGATGTTGAATCTTGACTTTTCCACCCAACTGGGTGTTTATATCCAAAAAATCCATCCCCCTTGAGGCCCAGCGTTGGCTTTTCCACCCAACTGGGCATTTTTATTCCAAATCCATCCTCGTTGATGTCCGACGTTGACTTTTCTACCCAATTGGGGCGTTTTTATCCTAAAATTTGTCCTTATGGAAGTCCAATATAGGCTTTTCCACCAACGTTGACTTTTCCGTCCAATTGAGCGTTTTTATCCCAAAAACTCATCCCTGTTGAGATCCAACCTTGAGTTTTTTATCCAACGTTGACTTTTTCACCCAAATGAGACGTTTTTATCCCAAAAATTCATCCCCATTGACCAAACTCTTCCGTTTTGGTCCAACGGGGGCGTTTTTATCCCAAAATTTGTCCCTGTTGAGGTCCAATATTGACTTTTTCACCCAACGCTGACTTTTGAATCCAATTGTAGCGTTTTTATCTCAAAACTCATCCCTGTTGAGATCCAACTTTGACTTTTCCATCCAGCGTTGACTTTTTCACCCAAATGGAGCGTTTTTAACTCAAAATTCATCCCCATTGACCAAAATCTTGGGGTTTGGTCCAACGGGGGCGTTTTTATCTCAAAATTTGTCCCATTGATGTTGAACATTGACCTTTCCACCCAACACTGACTTTCCACCCAATTGGGGCATTTTTCATCACAAATCCATCCTCATTGAAGCCCGACGTTTAATTTTCTACCCAATTGGAGCATTTTTATCCAAAAATTCATCCCCATTGACCAAAGTCGTGGGTTTTGATCCAACGGGGGCGTTTTTATCCCAGAATTTGTCCCCTTGATGTTGAACCTTGAACTTATTCCACCCAACATTGGCTTTTCCACCCAACTGGGCCTTTTTACCCCCAATTCATCCCCATTTGAGGTCCAACATTGACTTTCAACATTAGGGAGTTTTTACCCCAAAATTCTTCCCATTGACAAATCTTGGGGTTTGGTCCAAAGGGAGCGTTTTTATCCCGAAATTTGTCCCATTGATGTTGAATCTTGACTTTTCCACCCAACTGGGTGTTTTTATCCAAAAATCCATCCCCCTTGAGGCCCAGCGTTGTCTTTTCCACCCAACTGGCATTTTTATTCCAAATCCATCCTCGTTGATGTCCGACGTTGACTTTTCTACCCAATTGGGGCGTTTTTATCCTAAAATTTGTCCCCATGGAAGTCCAATATTGGCTTTTCCACCCAACGTTGACTTTTCCGTCCAATTGGAGCGTTTTTATCCCAAAACTCATCCCTGTTGAGATCCAACCTTGAGTTTTTAATCCAACGTTGACTTTTTCACCCAATTGGGACGTTTTTATCCCAAAAATACAACCCCATTGACCAAACTCTTCCGGTTTGGTCCAACGGGCGTTTATCCCAAAATTTCCCGTTGAGGTCCCATATGACTTTTCAACCAACGTGACTTTTCCATCCATTGGACGTTTTATATCCCAAAATCATCCCTGTGAATCCAACCTGATTTTCCATCCAGCTGACTTTTCTACCCAAATGGACCGTTTTTATCCCAAAATTCATCCCCATTGACCAAAGTCGTGGGTTTTGATCCAACGGGGGCGTTTTTATCCCAAAATTTGTCCCATTGATGTTGAACCTTGACTTTTCCACCCAACATTGGCTTTTCCACCCAACTGGGCCTTTTTACCCCAAATTCATCTCCATTGAGGTCCAACATTGACTTTTCCATACAATTAGGGAGTTTTTACCCCAAAATTCTTCCCCATTGACCAAAATCTTGGGGTTTGGTCCAAAGGGAGCGTTTTTATCCCGAAATTTGTCCCATTGATGTTAAATCTTGACTTTTCCACCCAACTGGGTGTTTTTATCCAAAAATCCATCCCCCTTGAGGCCCAGCGTTGGCTTTTCCACCCAACTGGGCATTTTTATTCCAAATCCATCCTCGTTGATGTCCGACGTTGACTTTTCTACCCAATTGGCGCGTTTTTATCCTAAAATTTGTCCCCATTGAAGTCCAATATTGGCTTTTCCCCCAACGTTGACTCTTTCCCGTCCATATGGAGTCGTTTTTTACCCAAAACTCATCCCTGTTGAGATCCACCTTACTTTTTATCCAACGTTGACTTTTTCACCCAAATGAGACGTTTTTATCCCAAAAATTCATCCCCATTGACCAAACTCTTCCGTTTTGGTCCAACGGGGGCGTTTTTATCCCAAAATTTGTCCCCGTTGAGGTCCAATATTGACTTTTTCACCCAACGCTGACTTTTGAATTCAATTGTAGCGTTTTTATCTTAAAACACATCCCTGTTGAGATCCAACCTTGATTTTTCCATCCAACGTTGACTTTTTCACCCAAATGGAGCGTTTTTATCCCAAAATTCATCCCCATTGACCAAAATCTTGGGGTTTGGTCCAACGGGGGCGTTTTTATCTCAAAATTTGTCCCATTGATGATGAACATTGACCTTTCCACCCAACACTGACTTTCATCCCAATTGGGCATTTTTATCACAAAATCCATCCTCATTGATGCCCAACTTTGACTTTTCTACCCAATGGAGCGTTTTTATCCCAAATTCATCCCCATTGACCAAAGTCGTGGGTTTTGATCCAACGGGGCGTTTTTATCCCAAAATTTGTCCCATTGATGTTGAACCTTGACTTTTCCACCCAACATTGGCTTTTCCACCCAACTGGGCCTTTTTACCCCAAATTCATCCCCATCCAACATTGAACTTTTTCATACAATTAGGGATTTTTTACCCCAAAATTCTTCCCCATTGACCAAAATCTTGGGGTTTGGTGCAAAGGGAGCGTTTTTATCCCGAAATTTGTCCCATTGATGTTGAATCTTGACTTTTCCACCCAACTGGGTGTTTTTATCCAAAAATCCATCCCCCTTGAGGCCCAGCGTTGGCTTTTCCACCCAACTGGGCATTTTTTATTCCAAATCCATCCTCGTTTATGTCTGACGTTGACTTTCCTACCCAATTGGGGCGTTTTTATCCCAAAATTTGTCCCCATGGAAGTCCAATATTGGCTTTTCCACCCAAAGTTGACTTTTCCGTCCAATTGGAGCGTTTTTTTTATATCCCAAAACTCAATCCTGTCCGAGTTCCCAACTTGACCTTTTCCATCCAACGTTGACTTTTTTCAACCCAATTAGGTACGGTTTTTTAATCCCCCAAAATCATCCCCATTGAACGAAACTCTTACGGTTTGGTTTAACGGGGGTGTTTTTATCCGAAAATTTCTCCCCATTGAGGTCCAACATTGACTTTTTCACCCAACATTGACTTTTTTGTCCAATTGGAGCGTTTTTATCCCAAAACTCATCCCTGTTGAGTTCCAACCTTGATTTTTCCATCCAACGTTGACTTTTTCACCCAATTGGGGTGCTTTTATCCCAAAATTCATCCCCATTCACCAAAATTTGGGGTTTGGTAGGATGGGGGCATTTTTATCCCGAAATTTGTCCCCATTGAGGTCCAAGATTGAGTTTTCCACCCAACGTTGACTTTTCCATCCAATTGGAGCATTTTTATCCCAAAAATTCATCCCCATTTGCCAAAATGTTGGGTTTTGGTCCAACGGGGGCGGTTTTATCCCAAAAATTGTCCCATTGATGTTGAATCTTGACTTCTTCACCCAACATTGGCTTTTCCACAAAACTGGGGCATTTTTATCCCAAAATTCATTCGCATTGTCCAAAAAGCTGGATTTTAACCCAACTGGGGCGTTTTTATCCCGAAATTTGTCCCCATTGAGATCCAATATTGACTTTTTCACCCAACGTTGACTTTTCCGTCCAATTGGAGCGTTTTTATCTTAAAACTCATCCCTTTTGAGATCCAACCTTGACTTTTCCATCCAACGTTGACATTTTCACCCAACTGGGGCGTTTTTATCCCAAAATTTGTCCCCATTGAGCAAACTCTTGGGGTTTGGTCCAACGGGGGCATTTTTATCCCAAAATTTTTCCCTATTGAAGTCCAATATTGAGTTTTCCACCCAATGTTGACTTTTCCATCCAATTGGAGCGTTTTTATCCAAAAATTCATCCCCATTGACAAATGTTGGGTTTGGACAAACGGGGCGTTTTTTATCCCAAAATTTTACCCATGACATTGAACATTGGACTTTTTCCACCCGACATGACTTTTTCACCCAATTGGGACGTTTTTATCCCAAAAATTCATCCCCATTGACCAAACTCTTCCGGTTTGGTCCAACGGGGGCGTTTTTATCCCAAAATTTGTCCCCGTTGAGGTCCAATATTGACTTTTTTCACCCAACGTTGACTTTTCCATCCAATTGGAGCGTTTTTATCCCAAAACTCATCCCTGTTGAGATCCAACCTTGATTTTTCCATCCAGCGTTGACTATTTTACCCAAATGGAGCGTTTTTATCCCAAAATTCATCCCCATTGACCAAAATCTTGGGGTTTGGTCCAACGGGGGCGTTTTTATCTCAAAATTTGTCCCATTGATGTTGAACATTGACCTTTCCACCCAACACTGACTTTTCCGCCCAATTGGGGCATTTTATCACAAATCCATCCTCATTGATGCCCAACTTTGACTTTTCTACCCAAATGGAGCGTTTTTATCCCCAAATTCATCCCCATTGACCAAAGTCGTGGGTTTTGATCCAACGGGGGCGTTTTTATCCCAAAATTTGTCCCATTGATGTTGAACCTTGATTTTTCCACCCAACATTGGCTTTTCCACCCAACTGGGCCTTTTTACCCCAAATTCCTCCCCTTTGAGGTCCAACATTGACTTTTCCATACAATTAGGGAGTTTTTACCCCAAAATTCTTCCCCATTGACCAAAATCTTGGGGTTTGGTCAAAAGGGAGCGTTTTTATCCAGAAATTCATCCTGCAATTGCCAAAGTCTTGGGTTTGGTCCAACCGGGGGCGTTCTTTATCCGCGAAATTTTTCCGCATTGACATTAACAATTGTTATTTTTCCACCCAACATTGGCTTTCCCACCCAACTGAGCCTTATTCCACAAAATTCATCCCTGTTGAGTTCCAACCTTGACTTTTTCACCCAAATGGAGCGTTTTTATCCCAAAATTCTTCCCCATTTACCAAAGTCTTGGGGTTTGGTCCAACGGGGGCGTTTTTATCCCAAAATTTTTCCCCATTGAAGTCCAATATTGAGTTTTCCACCCAATGTTGACTTTTCCGTCCAATTGGAGCATTTTTATCCCAAAAATTCATCCCCATTGACCACAATGTTGGGTTTTGGACCAACGAGGGCGTTTTTATCCCAAAATTTGACCCATTGACGTTGAACATTGACTTTTCACCCGACATTGACTTTTCCGTCCAATTGGGGTGTTTTTATCCCAAAATTCATCCCCATTGACCAAAATGTTGGGGTTTGGTCCAACGAGGGCGTTTTTATCCCAAAAATTGTCCCCATTGAGGTCCAACAATTGGGACTTATTTCCACCCAAAGTTGAATTTTCCGTCCAATTGGAGCGTTTTTATCCCAAAACTCATCCCTGTCGAGTTCCAACCTTGACTTTTCCATCCAACGTTGACTTTTTCACCCAATTGGGACGTTTTTATCCCAAAAATTCATCCCCATTGACGAAACTCTTACGGTTTGGTTTAACGGGGGTGTTTTTATCCCAAATTTTCTCCCCATTGAGGTCCAACATTGACTTTTTCACCCAACATTGACTTTTTTGTCCAATTGGAGCGTTTTTATCCCAAAACTCATCCCTGTTGAGTTCCAACCTTGATTTTTCCATCCAACGTTGACTTTTTCACCCAATTGGGGGGCTTTTATCCCAAAATTCATCCCCATTCACCAAAATTTGGGTTTTGGTAGGATGGGGGCATTTTTATCCCGAAATTTGTCCCCATTGAGGTCCAAGATTGAGTTTTCCACCCAACGTTGACTTTTCCGTCCAATTGGAGCGTTTTTATCTTAAAACTCATCCCTTTTGAGATCCCACTTGACTTTTCCATCCAGCGTTGACATTTTCACCCAACTGGGGCGTTTTTATCCCAAAATTCTTCCCCATTTACCAAAGTCTTGGGGTTTGGTCCAACGGGGGCATTTTTATCCCAAAATTTTTCCCCATTGAAGTCCAATATTGAGTTTTCCACACAATGTTGACTTTTCTGTCCAAATGAGCATTTTTGTCCCAAAAATTCATCCCCATTGACCAGAATGTTGGGTTTTGGACCAACGAGGGCATTTTTATCCCAAAATTTGACCCATTGACATTGAACATTGACTTTTTCACCCGACATTGACTTTTCCGTCCAATTGGGGTGTTTTTATCCCAAAATCCATCCCCATTGACCAAAATGTTTGGGTTTGGTCCAACGAGGGCGTTTTTATCCCAAAATTTGTCCCCATTGCGGTCCAATATTAGCTTTTCCACCCCATGTTGGATTTTCCGTCCAATTGGAGCGCTTTTATCCCAAAACTCATCCCTGTTGAGTTCCAACCTTGACTTTTCCATCCAACGTTGACTTTTTTACCCAATTGGGGTGTTTTTATCCCAAGATTAACCCCCATTGACCAAAATCTTGGGTTTTGGTGGTATGGGAGAGTTTTTATCCCAAAATTTGTCCCCATTGAGGTCCAATATTGACTTTTCCACCCAACGTTGACTTTTCCATCAAATTGGATTGTTTTTATCCCAAAACTCATCCCTGTTGAGATCCAAGCTTGACTTTTCCATCCAGCGTTGACTATGTCACCCAATTGGGATTCTTTAATCCCAAAATTCATCCCCATTCACCAAAATGTTGGGTTTTGGTCAAACGGGGGCATTTTTATCCCGAAATTTGTCCCCATTGAGGTCCAATATTGAGTTTTCCACCCAACGTTGACTTTTCCATCCAGATGGAGCATTTTTATCCCAAAATTCATCCCCATTTGCCAAAATGTTGGGTTTTTGGAAAACAACGAGGGCGTTTTATCCAAAATTTTGACGCCATTGACGTTGAACATTGACTTTTCACGGACATTGACTTTTCCGTCCAATTGGGGGTTTTTATCCCAAATTCATCACCTTCCCATTGACCAACATGTTAGGGTTTTGGTGCCAACGAGGGCGTTTTTATCCTAAAATTTGTCCCCATGGAAGTCCAATATTGGCTTTTCCACCCAAAGTTGACTTTTCCGTCCAATTGGAGCGTTTTTATCCCAAAACTCATCCCTGTCGAGTTCCAAACTTGACTTTTCCATCCAACGTTGACTTTTTCACCCAATTGGGACGTTTTTATCCCAAAAATTCATCCCCATTGACGAAACTCTTACGGTTTGGTTTTAACGGGGGTGTTTTTTAATCCAAATTTCTCCCCATTGAAGGGTCGCAACATTGACTTTTTTCACCACATTGACTTTTTTGTCCATTGGAGCGTTTTATCCAAAACTCTCTGTTGAGTTCCAACCTTGACTTGTCCATCCAACGTTGACTTTTTCACCCCATTGGGGTGCTTTTATCCCAAAATTCATTCCCATTCAACAAAATTTGGGTTTTGGTCCATCGGGGGCGTTTTTATCACAAAATTTGTCCCATTGATGTTGAATCTTGACTTCTTCACCCAACATTGGCTTTTCCACACAACTGGGACAATTTTATCCCAAAAATTCATCCCCATTGACCAAAATGTTGGGGTTTGGTCCAACGAGGGCATTTTTATCCCAAAATTTGTCCCCATTGAGGTCCAATATTAGCTTTTCCACCCCATGTTGGATTTTCCGTCCAATTGGAGCGTTTTTATCCCAAAACTCATCCCTGTTGAGTTCCAACCTTGACTTTTCCATCCAACGTTGACTTTTTCACCCAATTGGGGTGTTTTTATCCCAAGATTAACCCCCATTGACCAAAATCTTGGTTTTTGGTGGTATGGGGGAGTTTTTATCCCAAAATTTGTCCCCATTGAGGTCCAATATTGACTTTTCCACCCAACGTTGACTTTTCCATCAAATTGGATTGTTTTTATCCCAAAACTCATCCCTGTTGAGATCCAACCTTGACTTTTCCATCCAGCGTTGACTATGTCACCCAATTGGGGTGCTTTATCCCAAAATTCATCCCCATTCACCAAAATGTTGGGTTTTGGTCCAACGGGGGCATTTTTATCCCAAAATTTGTCCCCATTGAGGTCCAAGATTGAGTTTTCCACCCAACGTTGACTTTTCCATCCAATTGGAGCATTTTTATCCCACAATTCATCGCCATTCGCCAAAATGTTGGGTTTTGGTCCAACGGGGGCATTTTTATCCCAAAATTTGTCCCCATTGAGGTCCAAGATTGAGTTTTCCACCCAACGTTGACTTTTCCATCCAATTGCAGCATTTTTATCCCAAAATTCATCCCCATTCGCCAAAATGTTGGGTTTTGGTCCAACGGGGGCATTTTTATCCCAAAATTTGTCCCAATTGAGGTCCAATATTGAGTTTTCCACCCAACGTTGACTTTTCCATCCAGATGGAGCATTTTTATCCCCAAATTCATCCCCATTTGCCAAAATGTTGGGTTTTGGTCCAACGGGGGCTTTTTTATCTCAAAATTCTTCCCCATTGATGTTGAATCTTGACTTCTTCAGCCAACATTGGCTTTTCCACACAATTTGGGCATTTTTATCCCAAAAATTCATTCCCACTGACAAAAATGATGGGGTTTGGTCCAACGGGGGCGTTTTTATCCCGAAATTTGTCCCCATTGAAGTCCAATATTGACTTTTTCACCCAACGTTGACTTTTCCAGTGAAGCGTTTTTATCCCAAAACTCATCCCTGTTTAGATCCAACCTTGACTTTTCCATCCAGCGTTGACTTTTTCACCCAAATGGAGCGTTTTTATCCCAAAATTCATCCCCATTGACCAAAATCTGGGGGTTTGGTCCAACGGGGGCATTTTTATCTCAAAATTTGTCCCATTGATATTGAACATTGACTTTTCCACCCAACACTGACTTTTCCACCCAATTGGGGCATTTTTATCACAAATCCATCCTCATTGATGCCCAACGTTGACTTTTCTACCCAACTGGGCCTTTTTACCCCAAATTCATCCCCATTGAGGTCCAACATTGACTTTTCCATACAATTAGGGAGTTTTTACCCCAAAATTCTTCCCCATTGACCAAAATCTTGGGGTTTGGTCCAAAGGGAGCGGTTTTATCCCGAAATTTGTCCCATTGATGTTGAATCTTGACTTTTCCACCCAACTGGGTGTTTTTATCCAAAAATCCATCCCCCTTGAGGCCCAGCGTTGGCTTTTCCACCCAACTGGGCATTTTTATTCCAAATCCATACTCGTTGATGTCCGACGTTGACTTTTCTACCCAATTGGGGCGTTTTTATCCTAAAATTTGTCCCCATTGAAGTCCAATATTGGCTTTTCCACCCAAAGTTGACTTTTCTGTCCAATTGGAGCGTTTTTATCCCAAAACTCATCCCTGTTGAATTGCAACCTTGACTTTTTTATCCAGCGTTGACTTTTTCACCCAATTGGGACGTTTTTATCCCAAAAATTCATCCCCATTGACGAAACTCTTACGGTTTGGTTTAACGGGGGTGTTTTTATCCCAAAATTTCTCCCCATTGAGGTCCAAAATTGACTTTTTCACCCAACATTGACTTTTTTGTCCAATTGGAGCGTTTTTATCCCAAAACTCATCCCTGTTGAGTTCCAACCTTGATTTTTCCATCCAACGTTGACTTTTTCACCCAATTGGGGTGCTTTTATCCAAAAATTCATCCCCATTCACCAAAATTTGGGTTTTGGTAGGATGGGGGCATTTTTATCCCAAAATTTGTCCCCAATTGAAGTCCAAGATTGAGTTTTCCACCCAACGTTGACTTTTCCATCCAATTGGAGCATTTTTATCCCAAAAATTCATCCCCATTTACCAAAATGTTGGGTTTTGGTCCAACGGGGGCGTTTTTATCCCAAAAATTGTCCCATTGATGTTGAATCTTGACTTCTTCAGCCAACATTGGCTTTTCCACAAAACTGGGGCATTTTTATCCCAAAATTCGTTCCCATTGTCCAAAAAGTTGGGTTTTAACCCAACCGGGGCGTTTTTATCCCGAAATTTGTCCCCATTGAGATCCAATATTGACTTTTTCACCCAACGTTGACTTTTCCATCCAATTGGAGCGTTTTTATCTTAAAACTCTTCTTTTTTGAGATCCAACCTTAACTTTTCCATCCAGCGTTGACATTTTCACCCAACTGGGGCGTTTTTATCCCAAAATTTGTCCCCATTGACCAAACTCTTGGGGTTTGGTCCAACGGGGGCATTTTTATCCCAAAATTTTTCCCTATTGAAGTCCAATATTGAGTTTTCCAACCAATGTTGACTTTTCCATCCAATTGGAGCATTTTTATCCCAAAAATTCATCCCCATTGACCAAAATGTTGGGTTTTGGACCAACGCGGGCGTTTTTATCCCAAAATTTGACTCATTGACATTGAACATTGACTTTTTCTCCCAACATTGACTTTTCCGTCCAATTGGGGTGTTTTTATCCCAAAATTCATCCCCATTGACCATAATGTTGGGGTTTGGTCCAACGGGGGCGTTTTTATCCCAAAATTTGTCCCCGTTGAGGTCCAATATTGGCTTTTCCACCATATGTTGGATTTTCCGTCCAATTGGAGCGCTTTTATCCCAAAACTCATCCCTGTTGAAATCCAACCTTGACTTTTCCATCCAACGTTGACTTTTCCATCCAATTGGAGCATTTTTATCCCAAAAATTCATCCCCATTTGCCAAAATGTTGGGTTTTGGTCCAACGGGGGCGTTTTTATCCCAAAATTTGTCCCAATGATGTTGAATCTTGACTTCTTCACCCAACATTGGCTTTTCCATACAACTGGGGCATTTTTATCCTAAAATTCATTCCCATTGTCCAAAAAGTTGGGTTTTAACCCAACTGGGGCGTTTTTATCCCAAAATTTGTCCCCATTGACCAAACTCTTGGGGTTTGGTCCAACGGGGGCATTTTTATCCCAAAATTTTTCCCTATTGAAGTCCAATATTGAGTTTTCCACCCAATGTTGACTTTTCCATCCAATTGGAGCATTTTTACCCCAAAAATTCATCCCCATTGACCAGAATGTTGGGTTTTGGACCAACGAGGGCGTTTTTATCCCAAAATTTGACCCATTGACATTGAACATTGACTTTTTCTCCCAACATTGACTTTTCCGTCCAATTGGGGTGTTTTTATCCCAAAATTCATCCCCATTGACCATAATGTTGGGGTTTGGTCCAACGGGGGCGTTTTTATCCCAAAATTTGTCCCCATTGAGGTCCAATATTGGCTTTTCCACCATATGTTGGATTTTCCGTCCAATTGGAGCGTTTTTATCCCAAAACTCATCCCTGTTTAGATCCAACCTTGACTTTTCTATCCAGCGTTGACTTTTTCACCCAAATGGAGCGTTTTTATCCCAAAATTCATCCCCATTGACCAAAGTCTTGGGGTTTGGTCCAACGGGGGCGATTTTATCCCAATATTTTTCCCATTGTTTTTGAACATTGACTTTTCCACCCAACACTGACTTTTCCACCCAATTGGGGCATTTTTATCACAAATCCATCCTCATTGATGCCCGAAGTTGACTTTTCTGCCCAATTGGAGCATTTTTATCCCGAAAATCATCCCCATTGGCCAAAGTCGTGGGTTTTGATCCAACGGGGGCGTTTTTGTCCCAAAATTTGTCCCATTGATGTTGAACCTTGACTTTTCCACCCAACATTGGCTTTTCCACCCAACTGGGCCTTTTTACCCCAAATTCATCCGCCATTGAGGTCCCAACATTGAATTTCCCATACATTAAGGCAGTTTTTTAACCCGCAAATTCTTACCTCCCATTGACCAAAATCTTGGGGTTGGTCAAAGCGAGCGTTTTTATCCCAAAATTCATCCTCGTTGACCAAAGTCTTTGGGTTTGGTCCAACGGGGGCGTTCTTATCCCGAAATTTTTCCCATTGACATTTAACATTGATTTTTCCACCCAACATTGGCTTTCCCACCCAACTGGGCCTTATTCCGCAAAATTCATCCCTGTTGAGTTCCAACCTTGACTTTTTCACCCAACTGGGGCGTTTTTATCCCAAAATTCTTCCCCATTTACCAAAGTCTTGGTGTTTGGTCCAACGGGGGCATTTTTATCCCAAAATTTTTCCCCATTGAAGTCCAATATTGAGTTTTCCACCCAATGTTGACTTTTCCGTCCAATTGGAGCATTTTTGTCCCAAGAATTCATCCCCATTGACCAGAATGTTGGGTTTTGGACCAACGGGGGCATTTTTATCCCAAAATTTTTCCCCATTGAAGTCCAATATTGAGTTTTCCACCCAATGATGACTTTTCCGTCCAATTGGAGCATTTTTATCCCAAAAATTCATCCCCATTGACCAGAATGTTGGGTTTTGGACCAACGAGGGCGTTTTTATCCCAAAATTTGACCCATTGACGTTGTACATTGACTTTTTCACCCGACATTGACTTTTCCGTCCAATTGGGGTGTTTTTATCCCAAAATCCATCCCCATTGACCAAAATGTTAGGGTTTGGTCCAACGAGGGCGTTTTTATCCCAAAATTTGTCCCCATTGCGGTCCAATATTAGCTTTTCCACCCCATGTCGGATTTTCCGTCCAATTGGAGCGCTTTTATCCCAAAACTCATCCCTGTTGAGTTCCAACCTTGACTTTTCCATCCAACGTTGACTTTTTCACCAAATTGGGGTGTTTTTATCCCAAGATTAACCCCCATTGACCAAAATCTTGGGTTTTGGTGGTATGGGAGAGTTTTTATCCCAAAATTTGTCCCCATTGAGGTCCAATATTGACTTTTCCACCCAACGTTGACTTTTCCATCAAATTGGATTGTTTTTATCCCAAAACTCATCAATGTTGAGATCCAAGCTTGACTTTTCCATCCAGCGTTGACTTTGTCACCCAATTGGGGTGCTTTAATCCCACAATTCATCCCCATTAACCAAAATGTTGGGTTTTGGTCCAACGGGGGCATTTTTATCCCAAAATTGGTCCCAATTGAGGTCCAATATTGAGTTTTCCACCCAACGTTGACTTTTCCATCCAATTGGAGCGATTTTATCCCAAAAATTCATCCCCATTCACCAAAATGTTGGGTTTTGGTCCAACGGGGGCATTTTTATCCCAAAATTGGTCCCAATTGAGGTCCAATATTGAGTTTTCCACCCAACGTTGACTTTTCCATCCAATTGCAGCATTTTTATCCCAAAATTCATCCCCATTCGCCAAAATGTTGGGTTTTGGTCCAACGGGGGCATTTTTATCCCAAAATTGGTCCCAATTGAGGTCCAATATTGAGTTTTCCACCCAACGTTGACTTTTCCATCCAATTGGAGCATTTTTATCTCAAAATTCATCCCCATTGGCCAAAATGTTGGGTTTTGGTCCAACAGGGGCGTTTTTATCTCAAAATTCTTCCCCATTGATGTTGAATCTTGACTTCTTCAGCCAACATTGGCTTTTCCACACAATTTGGGCATTTTTATCCCAAAAATTCATCCCCACTGACAAAAATGATGGGGTTTGGTCCAACGGGGCGTTTTTATCCCAAAATTTGTCCCCATTGAAGTCCAATATTGACTTTTTCTCCCAACGTTGACTTTTCCATTGAAGCGTTTTTATCCCAAAACTCATCCCTGTTTAGATCCAACCTTGACTTTTCCATCGAGCGTTGACTTTTTCACCCAAATGGAGCGTTTTTATCCCAAAATTCATCCCCATTGACCAAAATCTTTGGGTTTGGTCCAACGGGGGCGTTTTTATCTCAAAATTTGTCCCATTGATGTTGAACATTGACCTTTCCACCCAACACTGACTTTTCCACCCAATTGGGGAATTTTTATCACAAATCCATCCTCATTGATGCCCAACTTTGACTTTTCTACGCCAAGTTGGAGCATTTTTATCCCGCAAATTCATCCCCATCATGAGGTCCAACATTGACTTTTCGCATACATTAGGGAGTTTTAGAAACCCCAAAATCTCCCCTATTGACCAAATCTTGGGGTTTGGTCCAAAGGGAGCGTATTTTTTATCCCAAAATTTGTCCCATTGATGTTGAATCTTGACTTTTCCACCCAACTGGGTGTTTTTATCCAAAAATCCATGCCCCTTGAGGCCCAGCGTTGGCTTTTCCACCCAACTGGGCATTTTTATTCCAAATCCATCCTCGTTGATGTCCGACGTTGACTTTTCTATCCAATTGGGGCGTTTTTATCCTAAAATTTGTCCCCATTGCAGTTCAATATTGGCTTTTCCACCCAACGTTGACTTTTCCATCCAATTGGAGCATTTTTATCCCAAAACTCATCCCTGTCGAGTTCCAACCTTGACTTTTCCATCCAACGTTGACTTTTTCACCCAATTGGGACGTTTTTATCCCAAAATTTCATCCCCATTGACGAAACTCTTACGGTTTGGTTTAACGGGGGTGTTTTTATCCCAAAATTTCTCCCCATTGAGGTCCAACATTGACTTTTTCACCCAACATTGACTTTTTTGTCCAATTGGAGCGTTTTTATCCCAAAACTCATCCCTGTTGAGTTCCAACCTTGACTTTTCAATCCAACGTTGACTTTTTCACCCAAATGGAGCGTTTTTATCCCAAAATTCATCCCCATTGACCAAAGTCTTGGGGTTTAGTCCAACGGGGGCGTTTTTATCCCAAAATTTGTCCCATTGTTGTTGAACATTGACTTTTCCACCCAATTGGGGCATTTTTATCACAAATCCATCCTCATTGATGCCCAACGTTGACCTTTCTACCCAATTGGAGCATTTTTATCCTAAAATTCATCCCCATTGGCCAAAGTCGTGGGTTTTGATCCAAAAGGGGCGTTTTTATTCCAAAATTTGTCCCATTGATGTTGAACCTTGACTTTTCTACCCAACATTGGCTTTTCCACCCAACTGGGCCTTTTTACCCCAAATTCATCCCCATTGAGGTCCAACATTGACTTTTCCATACAATTAGGGAGTTTTTAACCCAAAATTCTTCCCCATTGACCAAAATCTTGGGGGTTGGTCCAAAGGGAGCGTTTT
>JAVTVJ010003839.1:0-13422 GCA_034509425.1 Eopsaltria australis
ACTTCAATGGGGACAAATTTTAGAATAAAAACACCCCAATTGGGTAGAAAAGTCAACGTCTAACGTCAACGAGGATGGATTTGGAATAAAAATGCCCAGTTGGGTGGAAAAGCCAATGCTGGGCCTCAAGGGGGATGGATTTTTGATAAAAACACCCAGTTGGGTGGAAAAGTCAAGATTCAACATCAATGGGACAAATTTCGGGATAAAAACGCTCCCTTTGGACCAAACCCCAAGATTTTGGTCAATGGGGAAGAATTTTGGGGTAAAAACTCCCTAATTGTATGGAAAAGTCAATGTTGGACCTCAATGGGGATGAATTTGGGGTAAAACGGCCCAGTTGGGTGGAAAAGCCAATGTTGGGTGGAAAAGTCAAGGTTCAACATCAATGGGACAAATTTCGGGACAAAAACGCCCCCGTTGGATCAAAACCCACGACTTTGGCCAATGGGGATGAATTTTGGGATAGAAACGCTCCATTTGGGTCGAAAAGTCAAAGTTGGGCATCAATGAGGATGGATTTGTGATAAAAATGCCCCAATTGGGCGGAAAAGTCAGTGTTGGGTGGAAAGGTCAATGTTCAACATCAATGGGACAAATTTTTGGATCAAAATGCCCCCGTTGGACCAAACCCATAGAGTTTGGTCAATGGGGATGAATTTTTGGGATAAAAAACGCTCGCATTTGGGTGAAAAAGTCAACGCTGGATGGAAAATCAAGGTTGGATATCAACAAGGGAATGAGTTTTGTGTAAAAAACGATGCCAATTGGATGGAAAAGTTCAATGTTGGGGGAAAAAGTCAATTATTGGCCTCACGGGGACAAATTTTGGGATAAAAACCGCCCCCTGGTTGACAAACCCATAGATTTGGTCAATGGGGAAATGAATTTTTGGATAAAAACGTCCCAATTGGGTGAAAAGTAAACGTTGGATGGAAAAGTCAAGGTTGGAACTCGACAGGGATGTTTTGGGATAAAAACGCTCCAATTGGAAACGGAAAGTTCAACGTTGGTGGAAAAGCCAATATTGCGACTTCAATGGGACAAATTTTAGATAAAAACTTCCCAATTGGTAGATAAAAAGTCAACGTCTGACATCAACGAGGATGGATTTGGAATAAAAATGCCCAGTTGGGTGGAAAAGCCAACGCTGGGCCTCAAAGGGGATGGATTTTTGGATAAAAACACCCAGTTGGGTGGAAAAGTCAAGATTCAACATCAATGGGACAAATTTCGGGATAAAAACGCTCCCTTTGGACCAAACCCAAGATTTTGGTCAATGGGGAAGAATTTTGGGGTTAAAACTCCCTAATTGTATGGACAAGTCAATGTTGGACCTCAATGGGGATGAATTTGGGGTAAAAAGGCCCAGTTGGGTGGAAAAGCCAATGTTGGGTGGAAAAGTCAAGGTTCAACATCAATGGGACAAATTTTGGGATAAAACGCCCCCGTTGGATCAAAACCCACGACTTTGGTCAATGGGGATGAATTTTGGGACAAAAATGCTCCAATTGGGTAGAAAAGACAACGTTAAGTTTATGAGGATGGATTTGTGATAAAAATGCCCTAATTGGGTGGAAAAGTCAGTGTTGGGTGGAAAGGTAAATGTTCAACATCAATGGGACAAATTTTGAGATAAAAACGCCCCCGTTGGACCAAACCCCAAGATTTTGGTCAATGGGGATGAATTTTGGGATAAAAACGCTCCATTTGGGTGAAAAAGTAAACGTTGGATGTAAAAGTCAAAGTTGGAACTCAACAGGGATGAGTTTTGCGATAAAAGCGCTCCAATTGGACGGAAAATTCAACATTGGGTGGAAAAGCCAATATTGGACTTCAATGGGGACAAATTTTGGGATAAAAACGCCCCCGTTGGACCAAACCCCAACATTGTGGTCAATGGGGAAGAATTTTGGGGTAAAATGCTCCAATTGGGTAGAAAAGTCAAGGTTGGAAATCAACAAGGATTAATTTTGGGTAAAAAGGCCAGTTGGGTGGGAAAGCCAATGTGGGTGGAAAAAGTCATAGTTCAATGTCAAATGGACAAATTTCGGGATAAAAACGGCTCCCTATTGACCAACCCAAGATTTTTTGGTCAATGGGGAAGAAATTTGGTGTAAAAACTCCCTAATTGTATGGAAAAGTCAATGTTGGACCTCAATGGGGATGAATTTGGGGTAAAAAGGCCCAGTTGGGTGGAAAAGCCAATGTTGGGTGGAAAAGTCAAGGTTCAACATCAATGGGACAAATTTTGGGATAAAAACGCCCCGTTGGATCAAAACCCACGACTTTGGTCAATGGGGATGAATTTTTCGGATAAAAACGCTGCATTTGGGTAGAAAATTAAACGTCAGGCTTCAATGAGGATGGATTTGTTATAAAAATGCCCCAATTGGGTGGAAAAGTCAGTGTTGGGTGGAAAATTAAATGTTCAACATCAATGGGAAAAATTTTGAGATAAAAACGCCCCCGTTGGACCAAACCCCAAGATTTTGGTCAATGGGGATGAATTTTGGGATAAAAACGTCCCAATTGGTTGAAAAAGTAAACGTTGGATGGAAAAGTCATGGTTGGATCTCAACAGGGATGAGTTTTGGGATAAAAACGCTCCAATTGGACAGAAAAGTCAACTTTGGGTGGAAAAGCCAATATTGGACTTCAATGGGGACAAATTTTAGGATAAAAACGCCCCAATTGGGTAGAAAAGTCAACATCGGACATCAACGAGGATGGATTTGGAATAAAAATGCCCAGTTGGGTGAAAAGCCAACGCTGGGCCTCAAGGGGGATGGATTTTTTGGATAAAAACACCCAGTTGGGTGGAAAAGTCAAGATTCAACATCAGTGGGACAAATTTCGGGATAAAAACGCTCCCTTTGGACCAAACCCCAAGATTTTGGTCAATGGGGAAGAATTTTGGGGTAAAAACTGCCTAATTGTATGGAAAAGTCAATGTTGGAGCCTCATGGGAGAATTTGGGGTAAAAAGGCCGAGTTTGGGTGGAAAAGCCAATGTTGGGTGAAGAAGTCAATATTCCACATCAATGGGGACAAATTTTGGGAAAAAAATGCCCCCGTTGGAACAAAACCCAACATTTTGGCCAATGGGGATGAATTTTGGGATAAAAGCACCCCAATTGGGTGAAAAAGTCAACGTTGGATGGAAAGTCAAGGTTGGAACTCAACAGGGATGAGTTTTGGGATAAAAACGCTCCAATTGGACGGAAAAGTCAACTTTGGGTGGAAAGCCAATATTGGACTTCCATGGGGACACATTTTAGGATAAAAACGCCCCAATTGGGTAGAAAAGTCAACGTCGGACATCAACGAGGATGGATTTGGAATAAAAATGCGCAGTTGGGTGGAAAAGCCAACGCTGGGCCTCAAGGGGGATGGATTTTTGGATAAAAACACCCAGTTGGGTGGAAAAGTCAAGATTCAACATCAATGGGACAAATTTCGGGATAAAAAAGCTCCCTTTGGACAAAACCCCAAGATTTTGGTCAATGGGGAAGAATTTTGGGGTAAAAACTCCCTAATTGTATGGAAAAGTCAATGTTGGACCTCAATGGGGATGAATTTGGGGTAAAAAGGCCCAGTGGGGTGGAAAAGACAATGTTGGGTGGAAAAGTCAAGGTTCAACATCAATGGGACAAATTTTGGGATAAAAACGCCCCCGTTGGATCAAAACCCACGACTTTCGCCAATGGGGATGAATTTTGGGATAAAAATGCTCCAATTGGGTAGAAAACTCAACGTTAAGTTTATGAGGATGGATTTGTGATAAAAATGCCCCAGTTGGGTGGAAAAGTCAGTGTTGGGTGGAAAGGTCAGTGTTCAACATCAATGGGACAAATTTTTGGATCAAAATGCCCCCGTTGGACCAAACCCCAAGATTTTGCTCAATGGGGATGAATTTTGGGATAAAAACGCTCCATTTGGGTGAAAAAGTCAACGCTGGATGGAAAAATCAAGGTTGGATCTCAACAGGGATGAGTTTTGGGATAAAAACGATCAAATTGGATGGAAAAGTCAATGTTGGGGGAAAAAGTCAATATTGGACCTCAACGGGGACAAATTTTGGGATAAAAACGCCCCCGTTGGACCAAACCCCAAGATTTTGGTCAATGGGGATGAATTTTGAGATAAAAACGCTCCATTTGGGTGAAAAAGTCAACGTTGGATGGAAAAGTCAAAGTTGGAACTCGACAGGGATGAGTTTTGGGATAAAAACGCTCCAATTGGACGGAAAAGTCAACGTTGGGTGGAAAAGCCAATATTTGACTTCAATGGGGACAAATTTTAGGATAAAAACTTCCCAATTGGGTAGAAAAGTCAACGTCTAACGTCAACGAGGATGGATTTGGAATAAAAATGCCCAGTTGGGTGGGAAAGCCAACGCTGGGCCTCAAGGGGGATGGATTTTTGGATAAAAACACCCAGTTGGGTGGAAAAGTCAAGATTCAACATCAATGGGACAAATTTCGGGATAAAAACGCTCCCTTTGGACCAAACCCCAAGATTTTGGTCAATGGGGAAGAATTTTGGGGTAAAAACTCCCTAATTGCATGGAAAAGTCAATGTTGGACCTCAATGGGGATGAATTTGGGGTAAAAAGGCCCAGTTGGGTGGAAAAGCCAAGTTTCAACATCATGGACAAATTTTGGGATAAAAAGCCCCGTCTGGATCAAACCCACGACTTTGGTCATGGGGATGAATTTTGGGATAAAAACGCTCCAATTGGGTAGAAAAGTCAAAGTTGGGCATCAATGAGGATGGATTTGTGATAAAAATGGCCCAATTGGGTGGAAAAGCCAGTGTTGGGTGGAAAATTCAATGTTCAACATCAATGGGACAAATTTTGAGATAAAAACGCCCCCGTTGGACCAAACCCCAAGATTTTGGTCAATGGGGATGAATTTTGGGATAAAAACGCTCCATTTGGGTGAAAAAGTAAACGTTGGATGGAAAAGTCAAAGTTGGAACTCAACAGGGATGAGTTTTGCAATAAAAGCGCTCCAATTGGACGGAAAATTCAACATTGGGTGGAAAAGCCAATATTGGACTTCAATGGGGACAAATTTTGGGATAAAAACGCCCCCGTTGGACCAAACCCCAACATTTTGGTCAAAGGGGAAGAATTTTGGGGTAAAAATGCTCCAATTGGGTAGAAAAGTCAAGGTTGGAAATCAACAAGGATAATTTTGGGTAAAAAGGCCCAGTTGGGTGGGAAAGCCAATATTGGGTGGAAAAGTAAATGTTCAATGTCAATGGGAAAATTTCGGGATAAAAACGCTCCCTTTGGACCAAACCCCAAGATTTTGGTCAATGGGTAAGAATTTTGGGGTAAAAACTACCTAATTGTATGGAAAAGTCAATGTTGGACCTCAATGGGGATGAATTTGGGGTAAAAAGGCCCAGTTGGGTGGAAAAGCCAATGTTGGGTGGAAAAGTCAAGGTTCAACATCAATGGGACAAATTTTGGGATAAAAACGCCCCCGTTGGATCAAAACCCATGACTTTGGTCAATGGGGATGAATTTTTCGGATAAAAACGCTGCATTTGTGTAGAAAATTAAACGTCAGGCTTCAATGAGGATGGATTTGTGATAAAAATGCCCCAATTGGGTGGAAAAGTCAGTGTTGGGTGGAAAATTAAATGTTCAACATCAATGGGAAAAATTTTGAGATAAAAACGCCCCCGTTGGACCAAACCCCAAGATTTTGGTCAATGGGGATGAATTTTGGGATAAAACCGCTCCATTTGGGTGAAAAAGTCAACGCTGGATGGAAAAATCAAGGTTGGATCTCAACAGGGATGAGTTTTGGGATAAAAACGCTCCAATTGGACGGAAAAGTCAACGTTGGGTGGAAAAGCCAATATTGGACTTCCATGGGGACAAATTTTAGGATAAAACCGCCCCAATTGGGTAGAAAAGTCAACGTCGGACATCAACGAGGATGGATTTGGAATAAAAATGCCCAGTTGGGTGGAAAAGCCAACGCTGGGCCTCAAGGGGGATGGATTTTTTGGATAAAAACACCCAGTTGGGTGGAAAAGTCAAGATTCACATTCAATGGACAAATTTCGGGATAAAAACGCTCCCTTTGGAGCCAAACCCCAAGATTTGGTATGGGGAAGAAATTTTGGGGTAAAAACTCCCCTAATTGTATGGAAAAGTCAATGTTGGACCTCAATGGGGATGAATTTGGGGTAAAAAGGCCCAGTTGGGTGGAAAAGCGCAATGTTTGGTGGAAAAGTCAAGCGTTCAACATCAATAGGGACAAATTTCGGGATAAAAACGCTCCCGTTTGGACAAACCCCAAGATTTTGGTCAATGGGGATGAATTTTGGGTAAAACTCCCTAATTGTATGGAAAAGTCAATGTGGACCTCAATGGGGATGATTTGGGGTAAAAAGGCCAGTTGGGTGGAAAAGCCAATGTTGGGTGGAAAAGTCAAGATTCAACATCAATGGGACAAATTTCGGGATAAAAACGCTCCCTTGGACCAAACCCCAAGATTTTGGTCAATGGGGAAGAATTTTGGGGTAAAAACTCCCTAATTGTATGGAAAAGTCAATGTAGGACCTCAATGGGGATGAATTTGGTGTAAAAAGGCCCAGTTGGGTGGAAAAGCCAATGTTGGGTGGAAAAGTCAAGGTTCAACATCAATGGGACAAATTTCGGGATAAAAACGCTCCCTTTGGACCAAACCCCAAGATTTTGGTCAATGGGTAAGAATTTTGGGGTAAAAAGTCCCTAATTGTATGGAAAAGTCAATGTTGGACCTCAATGGGGATGAATTTGGGGTAAAAAGGCCCAGTTGGGTGGAAAAGCCAATGTTGGGTGGAAAAGTCAAGGTTCAACATCAATGGGACAAATTTTGGGATAAAACGCCCCCGTTGGATCAAAACCCACGACTTTGGTCAATGGGGATGAATTTTGGGATAAAAACGCTCTCCATTTGGGTAGAAAGTCAAAGTTGGGCATCATGAGGATGATGTGATAAAATGCCGCCAATTGGGCGGAAAGTCAGTGGTTGGGTGGAAAGGTCAATGTTCAAACATGCAATGGACAAATTTTTGAGATAAAAAAACGCCCCGCCCGCGCGTAGGACAAACCCCAAAGATTTTAGGTCAATGGGATGAATTTTGGGATAAAAACGCTCCATTGGGGTGAAAAAAGTAACGTTGGAATGTAAAGTCAAAAAGTTGGAACTCAACAGGGATAGTTTTTTGGCGATAAAAGCGCTTCCATATTGGACGGAAAATTCAACATTGGGTGGAAAAGCCAATATTGACTTCAATGGGGACAAATTTGGATAAAAAACGCCCCCGTTGGACCAAACCGCCAACATTTTTGGGTCAATGGGGAAGAATTTTGGGGTAAAAATGCTCCAATTGGGTAGAAAAGTCAAGGTTGGAAATCAACAAGGATGAATTTTGGGTAAAAAGGCCCAGTTGGGTGGGAAAGCGAAGGTTGGGTGGAAAAGTCATAGTTCAATGTCAATGGGAGAAATTTTGGGATAAAAACGCTCGCTTTGGACCAAACCCCAAGATTTTGGTCAATGGGGAAGAATTTTGGGGTAAAAACTCCCTAATTGTATGGAAAAGTCATTGTTGGACCTCAATGGGGATGAATTTGGGGTAAAAAGGCCCAGTTGGGTGGAAAAGCCAATGTTGGGTGGAAAAGTCAAGGTTCAACATCAATGGGACAAATTTTGGGATAAAAACGTCCCCGTTGGATCAAAACCAAAGACTTTGGTCAATGGGGATGAATTTTGGGATAAAAACGTCCCAATTGGGTGAAAAAGTAAACGTTGGATGGAAAAGTCAAGGTTGGAACTCGACAGGGATGAGTTTTGGGATAAAAACGCTCCAATTGGACAGAAAAGTCAACTTTAGGTGGAAAAGCCTATATTGGACTTCAATGGGGAAAAATTTTAGGATAAAAACGCCCCAATTGGGTAGAAAAGTCAACGTCGGACATCAACGAGGATGGATTTGGAATAAAAATGCCCAGTTGGGTGGAAAAGCCAACGCTGGGCCTCAAGGGGGATGGATTTTTGGATAAAAACACCCAGTTGGGTGGAAAAGTCAAAATTCAACATCAATGGGACAAATTTTCGGATAAAAACGCTCGCTTTGGACCAAACCCCAAGATTTTGGTCAATGGGGAAGAATTTTGGGGTAAAAACTGCCTAATTGTATGGGAAAGTCAATGTTGGACCTCAATGGGGATGAATTTGGGGTAAAAAGGCCCAGTTGGGTGGAAAAGACAATGTTGGGTGGAAAAGTCAAGGTTCAACATCAATGGGACACATTTTGGGATAAAAACGCCCCCGTTGGATCAAAACCCACGACTTTCGCCAATGGGGATGAATTTTGGGATAAAAATGCTCCAATTGGGTAGAAAAGTCAACGTTAAGTTTATGAGGATGGATTTGTGATAAAAATGCCCCAGTTGGGTGGAAAAGTCAGTGTTGGGTGGAAAGGTCAGTGTTCAACATCAATGGGACAAATTTTTGGATCAAAATGCTCCCGTTGGACCAAACCCCAAGATTTTGGTCAATGGGGATGAATTTTGGGATAAAAACGCTCCATTTGGGTGAAAAAGTCAACGCTGGATGGAAAAATCAAGGTTGGATATCAACAGGGATGAGTTTTGTGATAAAAACGATCCAATTGGATGGAAAAGTCAATGTTGGGGGAAAAAGTCAATATTGGACCTCAACGGGGACAAATTTTGGGATAAAAACGCCCCCGTTGGACCAAACCCATAGAGTTTGGTCAATGGGGATGAATTTTTGGGATAAAAACGTCCCAATTGGGTGAAAAAGTCAACGTTGGATGGAAAAGTCAAGGTTGGAACTCGACAGGGATGAGTTTTTGGGATAAAAACGCGCCAATTGGACGGAAAAGTCAACTTTGGGTGGAAAAGACAATATTGGACTTCAATGGGGACAAATTTTAGGATAAAAACGCCCCAATTGGGTAGAAAAGTCAACGTCGGACATCAACGAGGATGGATTTGGAATAAAAATGCCCAGTTGGGTGGGTGAAAAGCCAATGCTGGGCCTCAAGGGGGATGGATTTTTGATAAAAACACCCAGTTGGGTGGAAAAGTCAAGATTCAACATCAATGGGACAAATTTCGGGATAAAAACGCTCCCTTTGGACCAAACCCCAAGATTTTGGTCAATGGGGAAGAATTTTGGGGTAAAAAACTCCCTAATTGTATGGAAAAGTCAATGTTGGACCTCAATGGGGATGAATTTGGGGTAAAAAGGCCCAGTTGGGTGGAAAAGCCAATGTTGGGTGGAAAAGTCAAGGTTAAACATCAATGGGACAAATTTTTGGATAAAAACGCCCCCGTTGGATCAAAACCCACGACTTTGGTCAATGAAGATGAATTTTGGGATAAAAACGCTCCATTTGGGTAGAAAAGTCAAAGTTGGGCATCAATGAGGATGGATTTGTGATAAAAATGCCCCAATTGGGCGGAAAAGTCAGTGTTGGGTGGAAAGGTCAATGTTCAACATCAATGGGACAAATTTTTGAGATAAAAACGCCCCCGTTGGACCAAACCCCAAGATTTTGGTCAATGGGGATGAATTTTGGGATAAAAACGCTCCATTTGGGTGAAAAAGTAAACGTTGGATGTAAAAGTCAAAGTTGGAACTCAACAGGGATGAGTTTTGCGATAAAAGCGCTCCAATTGGACGGAAAATTCAACATTGGGTGAAAAGCGCAATTTGGACTTCAATGGGGACAAATTTTAGGGGATAAAACGCCCCGGTTGGACCAAACGCCCACATTTTGGTCAATGGGGAAGAATTTTGGGTAAAAATGCTCCAATTGGGTAGAAAAGTCAAGTTTGGAAATGCAACAAGAGATGAATTTTGGTAAAAAGGCGGCAGTTGGGTGGGAAGCCAATGTTGGGTGGAAAAGTCATAGTTCATGTCAATGGACAAATTTTGGGATAAAAAACGCTCGCTTTGACAAACCCGCAAGGATTTTTTGGTCATGGGGAAGAATTTTGGGGTAAAAACTCCCTAATTGTATGGGAAAGTCAATGTTCGACCTCAATGGGGATGAATTTGGGGTAAAAGGCCCAGTTGGGTGGAAAAGCCAATGTTGGGTGGAAAAGTCAAGGTTCAACATCAATGGGACAAATTTTGGGATAAAAACGCCCCCGTTGGAACAAAACCAAAGACTTTGGTCAATGGGGATGAATTTTGGGATAAAAACGCTCCATTTGGGTGAAAAAGTCAACGCTGGATGGAAAAATCAAGGTTGGATCTCAACAGGGATGAGTTTATGGATAAAAACGCTCCAATTGGATGGAAAAGTCAACGTTGGTTGAAAAAGTCAATATTGGACCTCAACGGGGACAAATTTTGGGATAAACGCCGCGGCAATTGGGTAGAAAAGTCCAACGTCGGACATCAAACGGAGGAATGGATTTGGAATAAAAATGCCCAGTTGGGTGGAAAGCCAACCTGGGCCTGCAGGGGGATGGATTTTTTGGATGAAAAAGCCCTAGTTGGGTGAAGAAAGTCAGTTCAACATCAATGGACAAAATGTTCGGATAAAAACGCTCCGCTTTGGACAAACCCCAAAGAATTTTGGTCAATGGGGAAGATTTGGGTAAAAACTCCCTAATTGTATGGAAAAGTCAATGTTGGACCTCAAGGGGATGAATTTGGGGTAAAAAGGCCAAGTTGGGTGGAAAAGCCAATGTTGGGTGGAAAAGTCAAGGTTCAACATCAATGGGACAAATTTTGGGATAAAAACGCCCCCGTTGGACCAAACCCAACGACTTTGGCCAATGGGGATGAATTTTGGGATAAAAATGCTCCAATTGGGTAGAAAAGTCAACGTTAAGTTTATGAGGATGGATTTGTGATAAAAATGCCCCAATTGGGTGGAAAAGTCAGTGTTGGGTGGAAAGGTCAAGGTTCAACATCAAATGGGACAAATTTTGAGATAAAAACGCCCCCGTTGGACCAAACCCCAAGATTTTGGTCAATGGGGATGAATTTTGGGATAAAAACGCTCCATTTGGGTAAAAAAGTCAACGCTGGATGGAAAAATCAAGGTTGGATCTCAACAGGGATGAGTTTTGGGATAAAAACGATCCAATTGGATGGAAAAGTCAACGTTGGTTGAAAAAGTCAATATTGGACCTCAACGGGGACAAATTTTTGGGATAAAAACGCCCCCGTCGGATCAAAACCTACGACTTTGGTCAATGGGGATGAATTTTTGGGATAAAAACGTCCCAATTGGGTGAAAAAGTCAACGTTTGGGAATGGAAAAGTCAAGGTTGGGAACTCGACCAGGGATGAGTTTTGGGGATGAAAAACGCTCCAATTGGACGGAAAAGTCAACGTGGGTGGAAAAGCCATATTGGACTTCATGGGGACAAATTTTTAGGATAAAAACTTCCCAATTGGTAGAAAAGTCACGTCGGACATCAACGAGGAGGTTTGGAAATAAAAATGCCGCAGTTGGGTGGAAAAGCCAACGCTGGGCCTCAAGGGGGATTGATTTTTGGATAAAAACACCCAGTTGGGTGGAAAAGTCAAGATTCAACATCAATGGGACAAATTTCGGGATAAAAACGCTCCCTTTGGACAAAACCCCAAGATTTTGGTCAATGGGGAAGAATTTTGGGGTAAAAACTCCCTAATTGGATGGAAAAGTCAATGTTGGACCTCAATGGGGATGAATTTGGGGTAAAAAGGCCCAGTTGGGTGGAAAAGCCAATGTTGGGTGGAAAAGTCAAGGTTCAACATCAATGGGACAAATTTTGGGATAAAAACGCCCCCGTTGGATCAAAACCCACGACTTTGGTCAATGGGGATGTATTTTGGGATAAAAACGCTCCAATTGGGTAGAAAAGTCAAAGTTGGGCATCAATGAGGATGGATTTGTGATAAAAATGCCCCAATTGGGTGGAAAAGTCAGTGTTGGGTGGAAAGGTCAATGTTCAACATCAATGGGACAAATTTTGGGGTAAAAATGCCCCCGTTGGACCAAAACCCCAAGATTTTGGTCAATGGGGATGAATTCTGGGATAAAAGCACCCCAATTGGGTGAAAAAGTCAACGTTGGATGGAAAAGTCAGGGTTGGAACTCAACAGGGATGAGTTTTGGGATAAAAACGATCCAATTGGATGGAAAAGTCACGTTGGGTGGAAAAGGCAAATATTGACTTACCATGGGGACAAATTTTGGGATAAAAACGCCCCAATTGGGTAGGAAAGTCAACGTCGGACATCAACGAGGATAGATTTGGAATAAAAATGCCCAGTTGGGTGGAAAAGCCAACGCTGGGCCTCAAGGGGGATGGATTTTTGGATAACAACACCCAGTTGGGTGGAAAAGTCAAGATTCAACATCAATGGGACAAATTTCGGGATAAAAACGCTCCCTTTGGACCAAACCCCAAGATTTTGGTCAATAGGGAAGAATTTTGGGGTTAAAACTCCCTAATTGTATGGAAAAGTCAATGTTGGACCTCAATGGGGATGAATTTGGGGTAAAAAGGCCCAGTTGGGTGGAAAAGCCATTGTTGGGTGGAAAAGTCAAGGTCCAACATCAATGGGACAAATTTTGGGATAAAAACGCCCCCGTGGAATCAAAACCCACAACTTTGGTCAATGGGGATGAATTTGGGGATAAAAATGCTCCAATTGGGTAGAAAAGTAAACGTTAAGTTTATGAGGATGGATTTGTGATAAAAATGCCCCAATTGGGTGGAAAAGTCAGTGTTGGGTGGAAAGGTCAGTGTTCAACATCAATGGGACAAATTTTGAGATAAAAACGCCCCCGTTGAACGAACCCCAAGATTTTGGTCAATGGGGATGAATTTTGGGATAAAAACGCTCCAATTGGATGGAAAAGCCAACGTTGAATGGAAAACTCAATATTGGACCTCAATGGGGACAAATTTTAGGATAGAAAGGCCCCCATCCTACCAAAACCCAAGATTTTGGTCAATGCGGGTGAATTTTGGGATAAAAACGCCCCAGTTGGGTGAAAAAGTCAACGTTGGATGGAAAAGTCAAGGTTGGAACTCAACAGGGATGAGTTTTGGGATAAAAGCGCTCCAATTGGACGGAAAATTCAACATTGGGTGGAAAAGCCAATATTGGACCCCAATGGGGACAAATTTCGGGATAAAAACGCCCCCGTTGGACCAAACACCAAGATTTTGGTCAATGGGGATGAATTTTGAGATAAAAACGCTCCATTTGGGTGAAAAAGTCAACGTTGGATGGAAAAGTCAAGGTTGGATCTCAACAGGATGAGTTTTGGGATAAAAATGCTCCAATTGGATGGAAAAGCCAATGTTGGGTGGAAAACTCAATATTGGACTTCCATGGGGACAAATTTTAGGATAAAAACGCCCCCA
>JAVTVJ010003840.1:0-14130 GCA_034509425.1 Eopsaltria australis
TAGAGCCAGGCCGAGCAGGAGCTGTGCATGCGCCGCCTGCTGGGGGAGGAGTCGCCCGTCAGGCCACGCCCCTGGGGGCGGGGCCGCGGCCGCTATGCAAATGAGGCGGCCTTTAGATGGGAAAAATGACCAAATATGGAAAAGATGGCTGAAAATGGAGGAAAATGAGGTTTTTAGGGGGGAAAAGGGGAATCTGGGGGCAGTTTGGGGGGATTTGGGGAAAATTGGGGCAGTTCTGGGTCCTTTTGGGGTCATTTTGGAAGGCTTGGAAAAACACTTGATACAAATGATGGAAATGCGATTAATTAACGCTGATGGACTCTGCTTTTCATGCAAATGAAGTTTATTGCAAGGGAATGAATAAGATTTAATTGAATCACGCCTGTATTTATGCAAAAAATGATGAATATTCACCGACTATACGCAAATGAGGTTGGAGTGTGGATGTTGGTGTTAGGCCACGCCCCTTTTGATTCAAACAAGGGCCCGTGATCACTGGGTGTGGCCACGCCCTTTATGCTAATCAGGGACAAATATGGTCAGCCCAAAACCCCCCAACTTCACCCCAAAATCCTGCTCAGATCCTTCTAAACCCCTCAGGGAACCCCAAAATCCCCCAAATTCACCCCAAAATCCACTTCAGATCCCCCTAAACCGCTCAGGGACACCCAAAATCCCCCAAATTCACCCCAAAATCCCCCATATTCTACCTGGGACCCCCATCATCCCCTACATTTCCCCCCAAAGCCCTCAGATCGCCTCAAAACCCACTGCATTAGCGCCACCTAGTGGCCGGGAGGTCTCAGTGCCTGCCGGGCTAGAGCCAGGCTGAGCAGGAGCTGCGCATGCGCCGCCTGCTGGGGGAGGAGTCGCCCGTCAGGCCACGCCCCTGGGGGCGGGGTTGCGGCCTCTATGCAAATGAGGCGGCCTTAGATGGGAAAAATGAGCAAATATGGAAAAGATGGCTGAAAATGGAGGAAAATGCGGTTTTTAGGGGGGATAAGGGGGATCTGGGGGCAGTTTGGGGGGATTTGGGGAAATTTGGGGCAGTTCTGGGTCATTTTGGGGACTTTTTGGGGAAGTTTTGGGTCATTTTGGGTCTTTTGGAGGGCTTGGGGAAACACTTGATGCAAATGATGGAAATGCGATTAATTAACGCTGATGGACTCTGCTTTTCATGCAAATGAAGTTTATTGCAAGGGAATGAATAAGATCTAATTGAATCACGCCTTTATTTATGCAAAAAAATGATGAATATTCACCGACTATACGCAAATGAGGTTGGAGTGTGGATGTTGGTGTTAGGCCACGCCCTTTTGATTCAAACAAGGCCCCGTGATCACTGGCTGTGGCCACGCCCTTTATGCTAATCAGGGACAAATATGGTCAGCCCAAAACCCCCCAAATTCACCCCAAAATCCTGCTCAGATCCTTCAAACCCTCAGGACCCCAAAATTCCAAATATTCACCCCAAACCTCGCACTCCAGGTTGCCTAAACTCAGGGATCAGAAAAATCACCAAATTCCCCCACAATCCCCTATTCTCCTGGGACCCATCATCCCCTACTTTCCCGCCAAGCCTCAGATCGCTAAAACGCACTGCGTTTAGCGCCACTAGTGGCGGGAGGTCTCAGTGCCTGCGGGCTAGAGCCAGGCCGAGCAGGAGCTCGCGCATAGCGCCGCTGCTGGGGGAGGAGTCGACCGTCGGCGACGCCCCTGGGGCGTGCCAGCGGCCGTATGCAAATGGCGGCCTAAGATGGGACAAAATGAGCAAATATGGAAAAGCTGGCTGAAAATGGAGGAAAATGAGGTTTTTAGGGGGGAAAAGGGGGATCTGGTGGCAGTTTGGGGGGATTTGGGGAAAATTGGGGCAGTTCTGGGTCATTTTGGGTCATTTTGGAAGGCTTGGAAAAACACTCGATGCAAATGATGGAAATGCGATTAATTAACGCTGATGGACTCTGCTTTTCATGCAAATGAAGTTTATTGCAAGGGAATGATAAGATCTAATTGAATCACGCCTGTATTTATGCAAATAAATGATGAATATTCACCGACTAGACGCAAATGAGGTTGGAGTGTGGATGTTGGTGTTAGGCCACGCCCCTTTTGATTCAAACAAGGCCCCGTGATCACTGGGTGTGGCCACGCCCTTTATGCTAATCAGGGACAAACAATATGGTAGCCATAAACCTCCAAATCATCGCAAAATCTGCTCAGATCTTCTAACACCTCAGGGACCGCAAAATCCCCCAAAATCACCCAAAGATCACTTCAGGTCCCCTAACCCTCAGGGACCACAAAAATCCAAATTCACCACAATTCCCCCATATTCTACCTGGGACCCCCATCATCCCCTACATTGCCCGCCAAAGCCCTCAGATCGCCTCAAAACCCACTGCGTTAGCGCCACCTAGTGGCCGGGAGGTCTCAGTGCCTGCCGGGCTAGAGCCAGGACGAGCAGGAGCTGCGCATGCGCCGCCTGCTGGGGGAGGAGTCGCCCGTCAGGCCACGGCCCTGGGGGCGGGGCCGCGGCCGCTATGCAAATGAGGCGGCCTTAGATGGGAAAAATGAGCAAATATGGCAAAGATGGCTGAAAATGGAGGAAAATGCGGTTTTTAGGGGGGAAAAGGGAAATCTGGGGGCAGTTTGGGGGGATTTGGGGAAAATTGGGGCAGTTCTGGGTCATTTTGGGGACTTTTTGGGGAAGTTTTGGGTCATTTTGGGTCTTTTGGAGGGCTTGGGGAAACACTTGATGCAAATGATGGAAATGCGATTAATTAACGCTGATGGACTCTGCTTTTCATGCAAATGAATTTATTGCAAGGGAATGAATAAGATTTAATTGAATCACGCCTGTATTTATGCCAAAAAATGATGAATATTCTCCGACTATACGCAAATGAGGTTGGAGTGTGGATGTTGGTGTTAGGCCACGCCCCTTTTGATTCAAACAAGGCCCCGTGATCACTGGCTGTGGCCACGCCCTTTATGCTAATCAGGGAAAATATGGTCAGCGCAAAACCCCCCAAATTCACCCCAAAATCCTGCTCAGATCCTTCTAAACCCCTCAGGGACCCCCAAAATCCCCCAAATTCACCCCAAAATCCACCTCAGGTGCCCCTAAACCTCTCAGGGATCCCCAAAATCCACCAAATTCACCCCACAATCCCCCATATTCTACCTGGGACCCCCATCATCCCCTACATTTCCCCCCAAAGCCCTCAGATCGCCTCAAAACCCACTGCGTTAGCGCCACCTAGTGGCCGGGAGGTCTTAGTGCCTGCCGGGCTAGAGCCAGGCCGAGCAGGAGCTGCGCATGCGCCGCCTGCTGGGGGAGGAGTCGCCCGTCAGGCCACGGCCCTGGGGCGGGGCCGCGGCCGCTATGCAACTGAGGCGGCCTTAGATGGGAAAAATGACCAACTATAGAAAAGATGGCTGAAAATGGAGGAAAATGCGGTTTTTAGGGGGGAAAAGGGGGATCTGGGGGCAGTTTGGGGGGATTTGGGGAAAATTGGGGCAGTTCTGGGTCAATTTGGGTCATTTTGGAGGGCTTGGGGAAACACTTGATGCAAATGATGGAAATGCGATTAATTAACGCTGATGGACTCTGCTTTTCATGCAAATGAAGTTTATTGCAAGGGAATGAATAAGATCTAATTGAATCACGCCTGTATTTATGCAAAAAAGTGATGAATATTCACCGACTATACGCAAATGAGGTTGGAGTGTGGATGTTGGTGTTAGGCCACGCCCCTTTTGATTCAAACAAGGCCCCGTGATCACTGGGTGTGGCCACGCCCTTTATGCTAATCAGGGACAAATATGGTCAGCCCAAAACCCCCCCACGTCTCCCCCAAATCCTGCTCAGATCCCCCTAAACCGCTCAGGGACACCCAAAATCCCCCAAATTCACCCCAAAATCCACTTCAGGTGCCCCTAAACCCCTCAGGGATCCCCAAAATCCACAAAATTCACCCCACAATCCCCCATATTCTACCTGGGACCCCCATCATCCCCTACATTTCCCCCCAAAGCCCTCAGATCGCCTCAAAACCCACTGCATTAGCGCCAGCTAGTGGCCGGGAGGTCTCAGTGCCTGCCGGGCTAGAGCCAGGCCGAGCAGGAGCTGCGCATGCGCTGCCTGCTGGGGGAGGAGTCGCCCGTCAGGCCACGCCCCTGGGGGCGGGGCCGCGGTCGCTATGCAAATGAGGCGGCCTTAGATGGGAAAAATGAGCAACTATGGAAAAGATGGCTGAAAATGGAGGAAAATGCGGCTTTAGGGGGGAAAAGCAAAATCTGGGGGCAGTTTGGGGGGATTTGGGGAAAATTGGGGCAGTTCTGGGTCATTTTGGGGACTTTTTGGGGAAGTTTTAGGTCATTTTGGGTCTTTTGGAAGGCTTGGGGAAACACTTGATGCAAATGATGGAAATGCGATTAATTAACTCTGATGGACTCTGCTTTTCATGCAAATGAAGTTTATTGCAAGGGAATTAATAAGACTATCCAATCACGCCTGTAATTTATGCAACAATGATGAATTTACCGACTAGCACGAAAAATGAGGTTGGAGTGTGAATGTTGGTGTTAGGCCACGCCTTTTGATTCAAACAAGGCGCGTGATCACTGGGTGTGGCACGCCTTTATGCTAATCAGGGACAAATATGGTCAGCCCAAAATCCCATTAATTCACCCAAAATCCTGCTCAGATCCTTCTAAATCCATCAGGGCCCAAAATCCCCCAAATTCACCCCAAAATCCACTTCAGATTCCCCTAAACCCCTCAGGGACACCCAAAATCCCCCAAATTCACCCCAAAATCCACTTCAGGTGCCCCTAAACCCCTCAGGGATCCCCAAAATCCACCAAATTCACCCCACAATCCCCCATATTCTACCTGGGACCCCCATCATCCCCTACATTTCCCCCAAAGCCCTCAGATCGCCTCAAAACCCACTGCGTTAGCGCCACCTAGTGGCCGGGAGGTCTCAGTGCCTGCAGGGCTAGAGCCAGGCAGAGCAGGAGCTGCGCATGCGCCGCCTGCTGGGGGAGGAGTCGCCCGTCAGGCCACGCCCCTGGGGGCGGGGCCGCGGCCGCTATGCAAATGAGGCGGCCTTAGATGGGAAAAATGAGCAACTATGGAAAAGATGGCTGAAAATGGAGGAAAATGCGGTTTTTAGGGGGGAAAAGGGGGATCTGGGGGCAGTTTGGGGGGGATTTGGGGAAAATTGGGGCAGTTCTGGGTCATTTTGGGGACTTTTTGGGGAAGTTTTGGGTCATTTGGGGTCTTTTGGAGGGCTTGGGGAAACACTTGATGCAAATGATGGAAATGCGATTAATTAACGCTGATGGACTCTGCTTTTCATGCAAATGAAGTTTATTGCAAGGGAATGAATAAGATTTAATTGAATCACGCCTGTATTTATGCAAAAAAAAGATGAATATTCACCGACTATACGCAAATGAGGTTGGAGTGTGGATGTTGGTGTTAGGCCACGCCCCTTTTGATTCAAACAAGGCCCCGTGATCACTGGCTGTGGCCACGCCCTTTATGCTAATCAGGGACAAATACGGTCAGCCCAAAACCCCCCAAATTCACGCCCAAATCCTGCTCAGATCCTTCTAAACCCCTCAGGGACGCCGAAAATCCCAAATTCACCAAATCCCTTCAGGTGCCCCTAAACCTCTAGGGATCCAAAATCCACAAAGTTCACCCACATTCCCCATATTCTACTGGGCCCATCATCCCTACATTTCCCAACGCTCAGATCGCCTCAAACACTTGTCATTAGCGACACCTATGGCCGGGAGGTCTCAGTGCCTGCGCTGAGCCAGGCCGACAGGAATGCGCATGCAGCGCCTGCTGGGGGAGAGGCGCCCGTCAGGCCACGCCTGGGGCGGGGCGCGCCGTATGCAAATGAGGCGGTCCTTAGATGGGAAAATGAGGCAAATGGAAAAGATGGCTGAATGGATGAAAATGCGGTTTTTAGGGGGAAAGGGATCTGGGGAAGTTTTGGGAATTGGGGAAAATTGGGCAGTTCTGGGCCATTTGGGGGACTTTTTGGGGAAGTTTTGGGTCATTTTGGGGGTCTTTTGGAGGGCTTGGGGAAACACGATGCAAATGATGGAAATGCGATTAATTAACGCTGATGGACTCTGCTTTTCATGCAAATGAAGTTTATTGCAAGGGAATGAATAAGATTTAATTGAATCACGCCTGTATTTATGCCAAAAAATGATGAATATTCACCGACTATACGCAAATGAGGTTGGAGTGTGGATGTTGGTGTTAGGCCACGCCCTTTTGATTCAAACAAGGCCCCGTGATCACTGGCTGTGGCCACGCCCTTTATGCTAATCAGGGACAAATATGGTCAGCCCAAAACCTCCCAAATTCACCCCAAAATCCTGCTCAGATCCTTCTAAACCCATCAGGGACCCCCAAAATCTTCCAAATTCACCTCAAAATCCACTTCAGATCTCCCTAAACTGCTCAGGGACACCCAAAATCCCCCAAATTCACCCCAAAATCCACTTCAGGTGCCCCTAAACCCCTCAGGGATCCCCAAAATCCACCAAATTCACCCCACAATCCCCCATATTCTACCTGGGACCCCCATCATCCCCTACATTTTCCCCCAAAGCCCTCAGATTGCCTCAAAACCCACTGCGTTAGCGCCACCTAGTGGCCGGGAGGTCTCAGTGCCTGCCGGGCTAGAGCCAGGCCGAGCAGGAGCTGCGCATGCGCCGCCTGCTGGGGGAGGAGTCGCCCGTCAGGCAACGCCCCTGGGGGCGGGGCCGCGGCCGCTATGCAAATGAGGCGGCCTTAGATGGGAAAAATGAGCAAATATGGAAAAGATGGCTGAAAATGGATGAAAATGCGGTTTTTAGGGCGGAAAAGGGAAATCTGGGGGCAGTTTGGGGGGATTTGGGGAAAATTGGGGCAGTTCTGGGCCATTTTGGGGACTTTTTGGGGAAGTTTTGGGTCATTTTGGGTCTTTTGGTGGGATTGGGGAAACACGTGATGCAAAGTATGTAAATGCGATTAATTAACGCTGATGGACTCTGCTTTTCATGCAAATGAAGTTTATTGCAAGGGAATGAATAAGATCTAATTGAATCACGCCTGTATTTATGCAAATAAATGATGAATATTCACCGACTAGACGCAAATGAGGTTTGAGTGTGGATGTTGGTGTTAGGCCACGCCCCTTTTGATTCAAACAAGGCCCCGTGATCACTGGGTGTGGCCACGCCCTTTATGCTAATCAGGGACAAATATGGTCAGCCCAAAACCCCCCAACTTCACCCCAAAATCCTGCTCAGATCCTTCTAAACCGCTCAGGGACCCCCAAAATCCCCCAAATTCACCCCAAAATCCACTTCAGGTGCCCCTAAACCTCTCAGGGATCCCCAAAATCCACCAAATTAACCCCACAATCCCCCATATTCTTCCTGGGACCCCCATCATCCCCTACATTTCTCCCCAAAGCCCTCAGATCGCCTCAAAACCCACTGCATTAGCGCCACCTAGTGGCCGGGAGGTCTCAGTGCCTGCCGGGCTAGAGCCAGGCCGAGCAGGAGCTGCGCATGCGCCGCCTGCTGGGGGAGGAGTCGCCCGTCAGGCCACGCGCCTGGGGGCGGGGCTGCGGCCGCTATGCAAATGAGGCGGCCTTAGATGGGAAAAATGAGCAACTATGGAAAAGATGGCTGAAAATGGAGGAAAATGCGGTTTTTAGGGGGGAAAAGGGGGATCTGGGGCAGTTTGGGGGGATTTGGGGAAAATTGGGGCAGTTCTGGGTCATTTTGGGGACTTTTTGGGGAAGTTTTGGGTCATTTTGGGTCTTTTGGAGGGCTTGGGGAAACACTTGATGCAAATGATGGAAATGCGATTCATTAACGCTGATGGACTCTGCTTTTCATGCAAATGAAGTTTATTGCAAGGGAATGAATAAGATCTAATCCAATCACGCCTGTATTTATGCAAAAAAATGATGAATATTCACCGACTAGACGCAAATGAGGTTGGAGTGTGGATGTTGGTGTTAGGCCACGCCCCTTTTGATTCAAACAAGGCCCCGTGATCACTGGCTGTGGGCACGCCCTTTATGCTAATCAGGAACAAATATGGTCAGCCCAAAACCCCCCAAATTCACCCCAAAATCCTGCTCAGATCCTTCTAAACCCCTCAAGGACCCCCAAAATCCCCCAAATCACCCTCCAAAATCCACTTCAGATCTCCCTAACGCGCTCCCAGGGACACCGGCCAAAATACCCAAATTCACCCCAAAATCCACTTCAGGTAGCTTGGGATCCCCATAAATCCACAAATTCACCCACAATCTCCATATTCTACGCCTGGGGACCCCACAATCCCCTACATTTCCCCCCAAAGCCCTTAGATCGCCTCAAAACCCACTGCGTTAGCGCCACCTAGTGGCCCGGAGGTCTCAGTGCCTGCCGGGCTAGAGCCAGGCCGAGCAGGAGCTGCGCATGCGCCGCCTGCTGGGGGAGGAGTCGCCCGTCAGGCCACGGCCCTGGGGGCGGGGCCGCGGCCGCTATGCAAATGAGGCGGCCTTTAGATGGGAAAAATGACCAAATATGGAAAAGATGGCTGAAAATGGAGGAAAATGCGGTTTTTAGGGGGGAAACGGGGGATCTGGGGGAAGTTTGGGAGGATTTGGGGAAAATTGGGGCAGTTCTGGGTCATTTTGGGGACTTTTTGGGGAAGTTTTGGGTCATTTTGGGTCTTTGGAGGGCTTGGGGAAACACTTGATGCAAATGATGGAAATGCGATTAATTAACGCTGATGGACTCTGCTTTTTATGCAAATGAAGTTTATTGCAAGGGAATGAATAAGATTTAATTGAATCACGCCTGTATTTATGCCAAAAAATGATGAATATTCACCGACTATACGCAAATGAGGTTGGAGTGTGGATGTTGGTGTTCGGCCACGCCCCTTTTGATTCAAACAAGGCCCCGTGATCACTGGTGTGGCCACGCCCTTTATGCTAATGAGGGACAAAAATGGTCAGCCCAAAACCCCCCAAATTCACCCCAAAATCCTGCTCAGATCCTTCTAAACCCCTCAGGGACACCCAAAATCCCCCAAATTCACCCCAAAATCCACTTCAGGTGCCCCTAAACCTCTCAGGGATCCCCAAAATCCACCAAATTCACCCCACATTCCCCCATATTCTACCTGGGACCCCCATCATCCCCTACATTTCCCCCCAAAGCCCTCTGATCGCCTCAAAACCCACTGCATTAGCGCCACCTAGTGGCCGGGAGGTCTCAGTGCCTGCCGGGCTAGAGCCAGGCCGAGCAGGAGCTGCGCATGCGCCGCCTGCTGGGGGAGGAGTCGCCCGTCAGGCCACGCCCCTGGGGCGTTGGCCGGGACGCTATGCAAAATGAGGCGGGCCTTAGATGGGAAAAATGAGCAACCTATGGAAAAGATGGCTGAAATGGAGGAAAATGGCGGTTTTTTAGGGGGAAAAAGGGGATCTTGGGGGAAAGTTTGGCGGAGATTAGAGGGATTATAGCGGGCAGTTTCTGGGTCCATTTTGGGACTTTTGGGAAGTTTTGGGTAATTTTGGGTCTTTTGAGGGCTTGGGGAACACTTGAATACAAATGAATTGGAAATGGCGATTAAATTAACGCTGAATGGAACTCTGCTTTTCATGCAAATGAAGTTTTATTGCAAGGAATGATATAAGGAGTCTTAAATTGAATCACGCCCTGTAGTCTCACGTGCACTTGTAAATGAAATGAATTAATTCAACCGGACCTATAACCGCAAATGAGGTTGGAGTGAGGATGTTGGTGTTAGGCAACGCCCCTTTTGATTCAAACAAGGCCCCGTGATCACTGGGTGTGGCCACGCCCTTTATGCTAATCAGGGACAAATATGGTCAGCCCAAAACCTCCCAAATTCACCCCAAAATCCTGCTCAGATCCTTCTAAACCCGTCAGGGACCCCCAAAATCTTCCAAATTCACCCCAAAATCCACTTCAGATCTCCCTAAACTGCTCAGGGACACCCAAAATCCCCCAAATTCACCCCAAAATCCACTTCAGGTGCCCCTAAACCCCTCAGGGATCCCCAAAATCCACCAAATTCACCCCACAATCCCCATATTCTACCTGGGACCCCCATCATCCCCTACATTTCCCCCCAAAGCCCTCAGATCGCCTCAAAACCCACTGCGTTAGCGCCACCTAGTGGCCGGGAGGTCTCAGTGCCTGCCGGGCTAGAGCCAGGCCGAGCAGGAGCTGCGCATGCGCCGCCTGCTGGGGGAGGAGTCGCCCGTCAGGTCACGCCCCTGGGGGCGGGGCCGCGGCCGCTATGCAAATGAGGCGGCCTTAGATGGGAAAAATGACCAAATATGGAAAAGAGGGCTGAAAATGGAGGAAAATGAGGTTTTTAGGGGGGAAAAGGGGAATCTGGGGGCAGTTTGGGGGGATTTGGGGAAAATTGGGGCAGTTCTGGGTCCTTTTGGGGTCATTTTGGAAGGCTTGGAAAAACACTTGATACAAATGATGGAAATGCGATTAATTAACGCTGATGGACTCTGCTTTTCATGCAAATGAAGTTTATTGCAAGGGAATGAATAAGATTTAATTGAATCACGCCTGTATTTATGCAAAAAAATGATGAATATACACCGACTATACGCAAATGAGGTTGGAGTGTGGATGTTGGTGTTAGGCCACGCCCCTTTTGATTCAAACAAGGCCCCGTGATCACTGGGTGTGGCCACGCCCTTTATGCTAATCAGGGACAAACATGGTCAGCCCCAAATCCCCATTAAATTCACCCCAAAATCCTGCTCGATATTCTAAACCCTCAGGGACCCCCAAAATCCCCCAATATCCTACCACTTACAAGGTGCCCTAAAACCCTCAGGGATCCCCTAAAATCCACCAATTTCACCCCACACTCCCCCATATTCTACCTGGGACCCCCATCATCCCCTACATTTCCCCCCAAAGCCCTCAGATCGCCTCAAAACCCACTGCGTTAGCGCCACCTAGTGGCCGGGAGGTCTCAGTGCCTGCCGGGCTAGAGCCAGGCCGAGCAGGAGCTGCGCATGCGCCGCCTGCTGGGGGAGGAGTCGCCCGTCAGGCCACGCCCCTGGGGGCGGGGTTGCGGCCTCTATGCAAATGAGGCGGCCTTAGATGGGAAAAATGAGCAAATATGGGAAAGATGGCTGAAAATGGAGGAAAATGCGGTTTTTAGGGGGGAAAAGGGGGATCTGGGGGCAGTTTGGGGGGATTTGGGGAAAATTGGGGCAGTTCTGGGTCATTTTGGGTCTTTTGGAGGGCTTGGGGAAACACTTGATGCAAATGATGGAAATGCGATGAATTAACGTTGATGGACTCTGCTTTCCATGCAAATGAAGTTTATTGCAAGGGAATGAATAAGATTTAATTGAATCACGCCTGTATTTATGCAAAAAAATGATGAATATTCACCGACTATACGCAAATGAGGTTGGAGTGTGGATGTTGGTGTTAGGCCACGCCCCTTTTGATTCAAACAAGGCCCGGTGATCACTGGGTGTGGCCACGCCCTTTATGCTAATCAGGGACAAATATGGGCAGCCCAAAACCTCCCAAATTCATCCCAAAATCCTGCTCAGATCCTTCTAAACCCCTCAGGGACCCCCAAAATCCCCCAAATTCACCCCAAAATCCACTCCAGGTGCCCCTAAACCCCTCAGGGATCCACAAAATCCACCAAATTCCCCCCACAATCCCCCATATTCTACCTGGGACCCCCATCATCCCCTACATTTCCCGCCAAAGCCCTCAGATCGCCTCAAAACCCACTGCGTTAGCGCCACCTAGTGGCCGGGAGGTCTCAGTGCCTGCCGGGCTAGAGCCAGGACGAGCAGGAGCTGCGCATGCGCCGCCTGCTGGGGGAGGAGTCGCCCGTCAGGCCACGCCCCTGGGGGCGGGGCCGCGGTCGCTATGCAAATGAGGCGGCCTTAGATGGGAAAAATGAGCAAATATGGAAAAGATGGCTGAAAATGGAGGAAAATGCGGTTTTAGGGGGGAAAAGGGGGATCTGGGGGCAGTTTGGGGGGATTTGGGGAAAATTGGGGCAGTTCTGGGTCATTTTGGGTCATTTTGGAAGCCTTGGAAAAACACTCGATGCAAATGATGGAAATGCGATTAATTAACGCTGATGGACTCTGCTTTTCATGCAAATGAAGTTTATTGCAAGGGAATGAATAAGATCTAATTGAATCACGCCTTTATTTATGCAAATAAATGATGAATATTCACCGTAGATACGTCTAAATGAGGGTTTGGAGTGTGGATGGTGTCCTGGTTAGGCCACGCCGCCTTTTGATTCACAGGCCCGGTGGATACTGGGCTGTTGGGGGCCAACGCCCTTTATGCTAATGCAGGGGACAAAATATGGTCAGCCCAAACCTCCAAATTCACCCCAAAATCCACTTCAGATCCCCCTAAACCGCTCAGGGACCCCCAAAATCCCCAAATTCACCCCAAAATCCACTTCAGGTGCCCCTAAACCCCTCAGGGATCCCCAAAATCCACCAAATTCACCCCACAATCCCCCATATTCTACCTGGGACGCCCATCATCCCCTACATTTCCCCCCAAAGCCCTCAGATCGCCTCAAAACCCACTGCGTTAGCGCCACCTCGTGGCCGGGAGGTCTCAGTGCCTGCCGGGCTAGAGCCAGGACGAGCAGGAGCTGCGCATGCGCCGCCTGCTGGGGGAGGAGTCGCCCGTCAGGCCACGCCCCTGGATGCGGTGCCGCGGCCGCTATGCAAATGAGGCGGCCTTAGATGGGAAAAATGAGCAAATATGGAAAAGATGGCTGAAAATGGAGGAAAATGCGGTTTTTAGGGGGGAAAAGGGGGATCTGGGGGCAGTTGGGGGGGATTTGGGGAAAATTGGGGCAGTTCTGGGTCATTTTGGGTCATTTTGGAAGGCTTGGGGAAACACTTGATGCAAATGATGGAAATGCGATTAATTAACGCTGATGGACTCTGCTTTTCATGCAAATGAAGTTTATTGCAAGGGAATGAATAAGATTTAATTGATTCACGCCTGTATTTATGCAAAAAAATGATGAATATTCACCGACTATACGCAAATGAGGTTGGAGTGTGGATGTTGGTGTTAGGCCACGCCCCTTTTGATTCAAACAAGGCCCCGTGATCACTGGCTGTGGCCACGCCCTTTATGCTAATCAGGGACAAATATGGTCAGCCCAAAATCCCCATTAAATTCACCCCCAAAATCCTGCTCAGATCCTTCTAAACCCCTCAGGGACCCCCAAAATCCCCCAAATTCACCCCAAAATCCACTTCAGGTGCCCCTAAACCCCTCAGGGATCCCCCAAATCCACCAAATTCACCCCACAATCCCCCATATTCTACCTGGGACCCCCATCATCCCCTACATTTCCCCCCAAAGCCCTCAGATCGCCTCCAAACCCACTGCGTTAGCGCCACCTAGTGCCCGGGAGGTCTTAGTGCCTGCCGGGCTAGAGCCAGGCTGAGCAGGAGCTGCGCATGCGCCGCCTGCTGGGGGAGGAGTCGCCCGTCAGGCCACGCCCCTGGGGGCGGGGCCTCGGCCGCTATGAAAATGAGGCGGCCTTAGATGGGAAAAATGAGCAAATATGGAAAAGATGGCTGAAAATGGAGGAAAATGCGGTTTTTAGGGGGGAAAAGGGGGATCTGGGGGCAGTTTGGGGGGATTTGGGGAAAATTGGGGCAGTTCTGGGTCTTTTTGGGTCATTTTGGAGGGCTTGGAAAAACACTTGATGCAAATGATGGAAATGCGATTAATTAACGCTGATGGACTCTGCTTTTCATGCAAATGAAGTTTATTGCAAGGGAATGAATAAGATCTAATTGAATCACGCCTTTATTTATGCAAAAAAATGATGACTATTCACCGACTATACGCAAATGAGGTTGGAGTGTGGATGTTGGTGTTAGGCCACGCCCCTTTTGATTCAAACAAGGCCCCGTGATCACTGGGTGTGGCCACGCCTTTTATGCTAATCAGGGACAAATATGGTCAGCCCAAAACCCCCCAAATTCACCCCAAAATCCTGCTCAGATCCTTCTAAACCCCTCAGGG